>OZ012741.1:707971437-708196170 GCA_963859935.3 Lathyrus sativus | reverse complement strand
AGTCTTCTATGCTTTAGAGGCTCCTTCTTCAGAATCTTCAAGAGACAGTAGTCAGATTCTTCTGGGAGCAGTGTTCAGATCTTCACTTAAGATGCTCTTGAACTTATGAAGCCTTTCATAAGAACAATGTTCAGATCCAATTTTGCTTTCTTAAGATAGTTTTCTTTAGTGCCTGTAGCAAACAATCTAGAACACGTTTAGAGTATATAATTCTTGAATACAAAATTTATAAGTGTTATCATCAAAACATAGAGATATAACTAAGACACAATCTGTGCTCTTACAATCTCCCCCTTTTTGATGATGACCAAACATGAGAAAATTTTGTTCAATAAAGAGTAAGAATTAGAAACTCCCCCTGAGATTAACAATCTCCCCCTGAAATAAATACTTCAATAGAATAGAATACTTCCCTTTCTGATTAAGTATATTTCAGATTCAGAGCCTGATGAAAGAGTTCAGAGTCAAATCTTGATGCCAGATACATATGACTTTCTTTAGTCAGAACGTCTGGTTATCATCTTGCATGAATTCTCTTTCAGAATAAATGTATCAGAGTAAGATATCAGAGTTGATTGAATACTCAGATTTTCTTTAGAGAATCAGGTTCTGGTTGACATAGTCTCAGGGTAACTTCAATGAATTATGTCAGATATATCAATGTAATCTGAAAGACTTAAATTCAAAGTAAGTTAATAAAATGTCTGAATTTTAGTTTTAGTAATTGCTTATAGGTTGAACACTCAGGTTCTCTTTTTCTCCCCCTTTTTGTCATAATCAAAAAGATTTTCAAAGACAGAAAGATATAGAAGAAAAGAGGCAAATAGGAGCAAAACATGTTATCATGCAATTAAAAAAAAACAAACCAGAGTTCACAGACAAACAGGCAGAGGCCAAAAACACATAACACAATTAAAAGCAAACAAACATCAAAATCAGTTCATGTGCAAAACAACAAATAAAACTAGGTCTGGCGAGAGGCAATGAGGGTCAGAAGCTCTGTCATCTTGGCAGCTGACTCTTCTTGCTTAGACATCCAGGTCTTGATTTCATCAGTTGTTTTCTCTTGCTTGATCATCCAGTCCTTTATATCCTTCACATCATTCACAAGTTCTGAGACCACAGATGAAGACGGAGCAGATGCAGTAGCAGCAGGGTTCCCTTCAGTTTGGTTTTCAACAGAAGCTTGTTCAACCATTTCAAATTCAGGAACAACTGGAGGAGCAGCTTCCAAAAGTAACACAGGAGGAGGAGGAGGCATGTTCATCAGCGTTACCTTTATTAACTCAGCAAATTTAGTCTTAGCAAGCTTAGAGCATTTTGCTCTAACTTTTAGGGCCGCTTTGTTAAACATCCAGATGAAGCGCTTCCAAGCAGTATTCGAAACATTTGGATCCAAACTAGACAAGCATACAGCCTTAACACGATCATATTCAGAATCTAACTCCTTTTTGAAAATATCAAACATAGCATTAACACAAGATCCTAAATCTGACTGTTCATTCTGTCCAGAGGAAAAAGGATTAGGGGTGTTAGCAGGAGTAGGTTCAGATGGTTGTGGTTGAGGTGTGGGTGGTTCAGATGTGTGGATGTCAGATTGAGGGAGTTCAGATGAATGAGGAAAAGTTTGATTCTCAGATGGGTTAGTTTCAGGTGGTTGAGGAATGGTTTGGTTTTCAGCTGTTTGAGTGTCAGATGGTTGTGCTTCAGATGGTTGTTGAGATGGAGAGTTTGGTGGGGTATGAAACAAAGCAATGTTAAGATGTTTCTTCATAACACTCTCAGAGCGAGCTTGTTTGAGTGATTCTGAATCACAGTCAGATGAATCAGATGAATCAGAAGATTCATCTGAGTGAACAGATGTAGAAGAAATTTCAATTGTTTGGTTGAGGGGTGGAATATCAAGAATAATGTCAGAAAGATTTGGATCTTCTGAGGGAATTGTTTGTTCAGAGTGTTCAGTTTGAACAGTCTCTGGTTGATTATGTTCTGAAATAATTGTTTGTGGTTGGAGAGTCTCTAAGTGGGGATTCTCTAGTTGTGACAAAGTTGGTTGTGGAGTTGTTGTTGGAGAATTTTCTGGTTGAATTGGTTCTGGTGGAGTTACTGTTGGAGAGTTTTCTGATAGAATTGGTTCTGGTGGTGGAATTTCTGTTTGAATAGTTTGAGGTTGTGGTTCAGATGGAATTGGTACTGGAGAGGATTGTAAATTTACTGGTTCAGAGGATAGTTGTTCGGATGAGATATTGACAGACTTTTTTGATTTGGAAGTTCTTGGTATGAGGCTTGGAGAGAGTTGTGGTGAAGATAGTGGTGAATGAACAGTAGGAGTAGGATCAGAAGCTAATACCTGTTGAATGGTGTCTCTGATTTCTTCCAGAGTAGCTTCCCTAGGACTGCTTTTGGCCTTCTTTCCTTCTTTCTTCTTCTTTCTTGACGCTTCAGGTGCTTTTCTCTTCTTCTGAACGGATTCTTCGTCAGCCTTCCTCTTACTCCGCCTTTCCTTCATCTGATTAGGCAATTCTTCTCCTGGCTTCTGAACGAGATTGGCAGGTAAAGGGATTCCTTCCTTTAGACATTCAGTAATGTACAGCCAGACAAATTCCTTAGGTTCATCTGCACTGAATAGTGGAAAATCTTCCACAGGAATTCTTCTGCCTTGAATCTCTTCAGAGTTGATCTTCCTGAGTTGTCCTTTCAATTCTGAAATGATTTTCATCCTTTTCAGATTGAGTCCATTAATTTCAGAGCCAATGATGTAAGTCAGATCTTCTGTAATCTTCGCATCAGTCAGATGCTGTACCAGCTTGTTCTCAATAAGTATATCAGAAATCAACCTTCCCAGGGGTATCCACGTCCTCACTTTACCAGCTTTCGCCCTTACTTCCTCTCTGGTTTCTTTGACATGAGTTAGTAAATGACTGAAGATGAGATACGGTAGATCCACTTTGACATTTTTGCTAATGCAGTACATAAAATACAGATGTTCCGAACTCACATAATCTGGTGAGTTGGATGGTTTTCTGTGAAAAAACGTACTCATAAAGATTTTCGCCCAGATCCTATAAATGGGTTTTAAATCTTTAACCTTACTTGACGGCAATCCAGCAATAGTAACTTCTTCATAAACCCTAGCCATATCGATGCGAGAAGAAGCAAGATTTGAAACTCCATCAGACTCAGTATAGCTAACAGTTGTCTGATCAGGTTTTCAGTGATGACTATCTCCACTCCAAGAACCGAGGAATGTATAAACTTGGGACCAGCGCTTGCATGAATCCAAAATTCCTTTACCAGTGTTGGAAAAACAGGACCCATTAGCCTTTCAAAATATTTTTCCCATCCTTGAGCTTTAATGGCAGAAATGAGATCAAACCCATTTTCCTTTAAAGAGTCAAGATCAATGAAGCTTTCACAGAGCACCTCTAGATCAGCCACTGGAGTGAATAAGGTTCGTTCAGGTTCTTTGTACATTATAGTCTTGTTAGGTTTTGCAGCAGTGTTTGAAGTAGACGCCATTGAAGAAGAAGAATACCTTGGTTTAGGTTTAGGGTTTTGGTAGAGATTGAAAAGAAAGCAGAAACGCATGAATGAAGTGAATGTGGAAAGTGTGATAATAGTGTGATAGGTGATATATATAGAAAACCAAAAATCAAGCATAGGGCACACAAAAGACACTTACGCACGTTTGGACAGCATTTAATGAAAGGTAATCATTTCACATTAAATTATGACAGCTGGGGGGGAAAAACAAGAAAAGTGAGATTTTCAAAGCAATACCTCAAACGTCAATTCAGTTGAGCACTCCATCTTTTCAGATATTGAGTGACACGTGTTTGCTTTGTTGCCTCATCTGAAGGAAGTTGCTCAACCTCTCATACCAAGCTCTGGGAGCTTGTTTTAATCCATAAAGGGATTTCTTTAATTTGAAAACATGATCTGGAAAGTTTTCACTTTCAAAACCAGGAGGTTGGTGGACATATACTTCTTCTTCTATAATACCATTAAGAAAAGCACTTTTAACATCCATCTGATATAGAGTGATGTTATTCTGTGCAGCAAAAGAAATAAGAAGACGAATAGATTCTAACCTTGCCACTGGAGCATATGTCTCAGTGTAATCAATACCTTCTTGTTGACTATATCCTTGAGCAACCAGCCTTGCCTTATTCCTTTCTACTTCTCCCTTTTCATTCAGCTTATTCCTGAAGACCCATTTTGTTCCAATGACATTGAATCCTTTAGGTCTAAGAACCAGATCCCAAACTTCATTTCTGGCGAATTGATTCAGCTCTTCTTGCATAGCTATAATCCATTCATTATCTTCCAGAGCCTCATCTACAGATGTTGGTTCTATCATAGACACTAAGCCAAATAAGGAAGATTCAGAAGTTCTGAGAAATGATCTTGTCCTTATAGGATCATCTTTCTTTCCAATTATCACATCTTCTGGATGAGAAGCTTTGATTCTGGAAGAAGATCCTCTGACAGTTGGTCTTTCAGAAATATGCAAGTTATTTAGTTGGGAAGTCAAAGGTGTAGCATCTGGGGTTGTGTCAGATTCTTTGTTCTTTGCCTTTTCTGCCTCTGAGCCTTCAGAGTCTGTGAGAATCACTTCTCTATCTGCAGAACTTTCAAACTGCTTTGGCTTTTCAGAGCCAAGCTTATCATCAAATCTGACATGAATAGATTCTTCCACAATCTGTGTTTCAGTATTGAATACTCTGTAGCCTTTAGAGCGTTCAGAATAACCAAGCATGAAACACTTCTGTGCTTTGGAATCAAACTTGTTCAGATTATCTTTAGTATTAAGCATATAACAAATACATCCAAAAGGATGAAAATAAGCAATGTTAGGCTTTCTGTTTCTCCATAATTCATAGGGAGTCTTTTTCAGAAGAGGTCTTACAGACACTCTGTTCTGAATATAACAAGCTGTGTTAATTGCTTCTGCCCAGAAATATTTTGCCAGATTTGTCTCGTTGATCATGGTTCTGGCCATTTCTTGCAATGTTCTATTTTTCCTCTCTACAACTCCATTTTGTTGTGGAGTTCTAGGGCAGGAGAAATCATGTGCAATGCCTTTTTCAGAAAAATATTTTTCAAAATGTTTATTTTCAAATTCTCCACCATGATCACTTCTGACTTTAATAATTTTACAATCTTTTTCAGTCTGGACTTGATTGCAGAAGTCAAAGAACACAGAATGAGACTCATCCTTGTGTTTTAGAAACTTTACCCATGTCCATCTGCTGTAGTCATCTACAATGACTAACCCATACTTCTTGCCTCTGATGGATGCAGTTTTCACTGGTCCAAACAGATCAATGTGAAGTAATTCCAATGGTCTGGAGGTAGAAACAACATTTTTTGATTTAAAATGAGATTTTGAAAATTTACCTCTTTGACATGCTTCACACAGAGCATCTGAGTTGAACTTCAACTTAGGAAGTCCTCTGACCAGATTGAGTTTATTAATCTGAGATATACGTCTCATATTAATATGCCCCAATCTTCTATGCCAGACCCATTGCTCATCATTCACAGATAAGAGGCATTTTACATTTTGAACTTTAAGTTCTGAAAGGTTAATTTTATAAATGTTGTGTTTCCTCTTTCCATTGAATAGGATAGAACCATCCTTTTGACATACAGCTTTGCAACATTTTTGATTAAAGATAATATCATAACCATTGTCACTTAATTGACTTATGGACAATAGATTATGTTTCAATCCTTCAACTAACAAAACATTAGAAATAGAGGGTAGGTTGCCATTACCTATAGTTCCAGAGCCAATGATCTTGCCCTTCTGGTTCCCTCCAAATTTTACGTCCCCTCCAGATCTAAGTTCCAGACTTTGGAACATAGACCTTTCTCCCGTCATGTGTCGTGAGCATCCAGAGTCCAGGTACCATGATTGGTGTCCTGACTTTGCTGCTAAGGACGTCTGCAACAGGGATTATTTTGTCTTTAGGTACCCAGATCTTCTTGGGTCCTTTAGGGTTAGTTGCCTTGTAGGTTTGTCTAAACTTTTGTTTTTCAACATAGTTTTTGTTTAGACTTGCCTTAGATCTAAACACATGAGTATTCTTTTCAGAGCTCGTGTGTTTAATATTATTTAAATGACCAAATTTAAATTTAGAGTATAAAGGAGTTATCTTAATGATCAGATCATCTACAGGTATTGGTCTTACATCTTTTTCAAGAGAAGAAGATTGAAATCCAATTCCCTTTCTTTTATTCCTACTAACTCCATAGATCATAGAAGCCATTTTGCTTCTGTCTATGCTTTTAGTGAGGAAGTTCTGAAAACTAGAGTCATATTTTTCCAAAATATTTTTAGATGACTTAGCTTCAGAGTCAGATTCTTGTTGGGCAATTTCCAAATCATTTTTGATTTTTAAATTTATTTCTCTCTGCTCAACAAGTTCTGTTTTCAGATTATCAATCTCAGATTCAAGATTGCTTTTCAGCTTCTTGTTCTTGAGTTTGATATTATTGTAGCTTTTCAAAACTTCAGATAACACCTTTATAAGTTCATCTTTGGTAAGTTTGGACATTACCTCTTCAGCGTCAGAGTCGGAGTCTGACTCAGATTCAGATGATAATTCTTCATTCTGATCTTCTATTCCAGCCATTAATGCCATGTTGGCACACTCTTCTTCTGCTTCAGATTCAGATTCAGATTCATCTGAATCATCCCAAGTTGCCATAAGAACCTTCTTCTTTTTATCAAACTTTATCTTGGGTTTCTCCTTGAGAAGTTTGGGGCAGTCATTTTTGTAGTGCCCAGGTTCCTTGCATTCATAGCATGTGACCTCTTTCTTTCCAGATCTTCTGTGTCCAGAAGATTCCTTCTTGTGGTCAGCTTTTCTGAAGTTGTTAAACTTCTTTCCCTTGTGCTTCCAGAGCTTGTTGATTCTTCTGGAAAGCATGGACAGTTCATCTTCTTCTTCAGAAGACGATTCTTCAGAACTTTCTTCTTTTACCTGCAAAGCTTTAACAGGTTTGTTAGATTTTAAAGCTATGGATTTACCTTTATCTTTCTTCTGGGGTTCATCTTCCTCCAGCTCTATTTCATGGCTTCTCAAAGAACTGATAAGTTCTTCTAAGGAGATCTTGTTCAGATCTTTTGCCATCTTCAATGCAGTCACCATTGGTCTCCATCTGGTGGGAAGACTTCTGATGATCTTCTTGACATGATCTGACGTTGAGTAGCCCTTATCCAAAACTTTCAGACCAGCAGTAAGAATCTGAAATCTAGAAAACATAGTTTCAACATTTTCAGACTCTTCCATTTTGAATGCCTCATACTTCTGTATGAGCGCCAGTGCCTTGGTCTCTTTAACCTGAGAATTTCCCTCATGAGTCATTTTGAGTGACTCAAACATGTCATGAGCAGTATCTCTGTTTGTAATCTTCTCATACTCAGTATGAGAGATTGCATTAAGCAATATAGTTCTGGCTTTGTGGTGGTTCTTGAAATCTCTTTTCTGTACTTCAGTCATTGATTTTCTATCAATCTTTTTGCCATCCTCATCAGTAGGATGTTTATATCCATCAATGACCATATCCCAAAGATCAACATCATACCCAAGGAAAAAACTTTCTATTCTATCTTTCCAATAGTCAAATTTTTCCCCATCAAACATGGGTGGCTTGGTACTGATCCTATCTCCTTCATATTTGTTGTTGCAAGTTGATGTAGATGTATCCATATTGGCAACAAAACAAATATCAAAGTATCTTTCTCACTGGATCTTTAACTGTCACGGTTAAGTGGAGCACACGCAGAACCGGAGCTCTGATGCCAACTGAAGGTGAGAAAATTACTTAGAAGGGGGGGGTGAATAAGTAAGACTAAAAATCAAAGATTAGAACACAGATATTTTTATCCTGGTTCGTTGAAAACAACTACTCCAGTCCACCCTCTCAAGAGTGATTTGCCTTTCTCTGTCAAGGACTTAATCCACTATTTTAATCAAACAGATTACAAATAGTAACACCTAAGAACAACCGTTCTTAGTCTTCTCAAGAGCAACTGATCCCAACTGGATCCTCTTAAGGAAAACCTTTTACAAACAAAGTAAAACTTTTACAAGAGTAAGAATGCTTCTGATAAGCAGTTATCACAACAGTGATATTTCTCTTAAGTTAAGAATAAAGTTAAAGCAAAATAATATAATTAAGAGCTATGAAAGATTTGCTTTGAGGAGTGAATTTGCTAGAGATTCGATACTGAAGAAGATGGAGTGGACTTCTTTATATAGGCACTAAGATCCAAGAAGTCTTGTTACATTGAAGGCTGTGCAGAAAAGCCTGAAGCCTTTTGTCTTCACATTGGAGGCTGTGCTGAAACAAGCCTGATGCTTTTTGTCTTCACTTGCAGAAAACTTTCCTCAGAATGGAATGCACAGATAAAACCTTTTTGTCTGTGTCCTTGTGTCTAGCACAAAATAGGAAAGAGCTGTTGAGAAAAACCAACGTACATATTTAAATCTTCTTCAAAGTAAGTTCAGCTTTCAACATTAGAATCTGAATCTTCAGAGTCTCCAGACCAAGGATCATCTGGATCTTCAGAGTCTTGAATGTTCTTCAGATTGAGCTGAATCAGAGTATGTGCAGCTAGTGTGCTTGAGCGTGTAAATCCTTCAGAGCAGAGTCTTCTATGCTTTAGAGGCTCCTTCTTCAGAATCTTCAAGAGACAGTAGTCAGATTCTTCTGGGAGCAGTGTTCAGATCTTCACTTAAGATGCTCTTGAACTTATGAAGCCTTTCATAAGAACAATGTTCAGATCCAATTTTGCTTTCTTAAGATAGTTTTCTTTAGTGCCTGTAGCAAACAATCTAGAACACGTTTAGAGTATATAATTCTTGAATACAAAATTTATAAGTGTTATCATCAAAACATAGAGATATAACTAAGACACAATCTGTGCTCTTACAACCATTGATTAGAAGTTGTCTTCAAGCATACCTACAACACAAAATCAAGTAGTGTTAGGTACCCAAATTGCTTTGGGTCCTTGGTAGTTAGTACCCTTTTCAACCCACACATAATTCCTTTTAGCAACACCAATGTTGCACACATAGCAAGCATTAGGTGTATGGCCTTTGATTCCACAATAAAAACAAGTAGGTTGAAAATGACTTCTATATCTAGGAACATAATTCTTTTTCTTCACAATTCTTTTCTTTTTATGACTTTGATGCATAATTTTAGAATTGTTTGCCTTTTCTTTAACAACTTATTCACTTACTTTCACAAAAATGGTTTCATTTGTGCTTGGTTTGGAAAACTTAGAATATCCTACTCCACTTTTATCATTAGGATATCTTTGGTGCCTAAGAATTTCCTCCAAGCCAATTTGACATTTTTCGTATCTTTCCAAAACTCTTTTAAGTTGAACAATTTGAAAAGATAAGGATTCACAATTTTTGCATACAAGACTTTGTTTTTCATCCATCAATTTTTGTTTTTCATTTTCAATATTTTTTATAAAAACAGTATTTTGTTCTTCTAAAAATGAAATTCTTTTCTTTTGGGATGAGATGCTTTTATACAAAGGCTTGCATTCTTTTAGAAGTTCATCTATGACTTCTTGTGCATCATTATCATAAATAGAAAAATCGTTACTAACCTCATCAATTTCTTCATCGGAATGATGTGACGCCATAAGAGTCATATTTGCACATTCATCACTTTCCGACTCCGATGATGAACTTATCTTGTTATCGTCCCAAGCAACATAAGCCTTTTTATTTTTGAAATCCTTCTTGCCTTTGAATCCTCCTTTCTTTGCAAGTTTCGGGAAATACGGCTTTATGTGACCTTGCTTCCCACATTCGTAGCATGTGACTTCTTGATTCGATGTGGATGCATCCTTTTTCCTGAGATGTCTATTCTTTTTAGGAAAAGAGGAATTTTTATTATTATTAAAAAACTTACCAAGCTTCTTTACAAGAAGCATGAAATTTTCATCTTCGGAAGTTTCGTCGTCTTTGTCATCATTTGTGTCAATCTTCAAGGTAATTCCTTTGGTCTTCTTTTCTTGACTTTCGTGTTTCTCGAGTCTTCGAAGTTCCAATTCATGCTCTTGAAGTTTTCCAAATAAGGATGCAGATGTCATCGTTGAGAGACTCTTCTTTTCTGAAATAGCGGTCACTTTTGGTTGCCATTCTCTTGTTAAGGATCTTAGGACTTTCAGGTTGAGATCATCATTGGTGAAGGTCTTCCCGAGAGCAATCAAATGATTTGTTAGATGAATGAATCTCTTTTGTAAGGCAACAATAGATTCACCGGGCTGCATACGGAACATCTCATATTCTTGACTTAAAGTGTTGAGTCTTGATCTTTTTACTTCAGCGGTTCCTTCATGCGTTTCTACCAAGGTGTCCCAAATCTCTTTTGTCGATCTACATTGTGATACACGAAAGAATTCGTCCATACTGAGAGCGCTTTGGAGTATGTTGATTTCTTTCTTCTCATCAAGAATCTTTTTCTTATCATTTTCATCATACGTGCTTTTCAACTTTGCGGTTCCAACGCCATTGACCACATTTACTGGATTGTGTGGTCCTTCTTCGATTGCTTCCCATATACCTTCTCCTTGGGCTTCAAGATGCGCCTTCATTCTGATTTTCCAGAAATTGAAATATTCTCCAAAAAACAGTGGTGGTTTATTACTACTTCCACCGTCTTTGAAAACCAGGTTGGTGCTAGCGGAAGCCATACTGAATCGTTAGGAACAGGTTACCTTAACCTGCTCTGATGCCAATTGTAAGTTCAGAGTATGCCTAAGAGGGGGGTGAATTAGGCTTTAGAAACTTTTCCGGTTTTTATATGTTCTTGAATTTTTCTTCTTTAAGTTCTTGGTGATGAAAGCAGTAAAAGCAGAAAGAAAAATGAACACGGAGATTTATAGTGATTCCCTTCACAATCCGAAGGTACTACACTCCCCTTTCCACATGAAAGAGAGTTTTCACTATAGTTTTAGAAAGTAAAACCTATCACACCATCAACCGGTGAGGCCTACAATCTAACAACTAATCAACAACTAGTGTGCAAGAACAATCCTCTTGCAAACACTAACCCTTGTGTCCAACAATCCTGGATCACAAGTCACAATAGAAATAACTTTGTATATTTGTAATTTGAAAGTGATACAATGATAATATCAATCTAATGATTAATATTCTCCTTTTGATCAAAATACACTCTTCAATATCAATACAAGTGTTCAAAAATCTGGATATGAAATTGTATGAACAATATGAACACTTTTTGAAAATATTTGAAAATATTTGAAAAGTAGTGAATTTGATTTAATGATTATTTTGAAAATTATTGGAGGTTGTTTTTTTTAATTTGAAATATTCATAATTTATATGAGCAAAATACCATTTCAAAAAGGTATAATTGAGTATGAATCAAAACATGAAAAGGTATAACATTCAAACACAATTTGAATTTTAACAGCAACAATTTTTCAAAATTCGTTCAGTGTTAATCGGTTAACCATATAGGTTAATCGGTTAACACTTGAACGTTGGCCAAGAGAATTAAAAAATTAAGGTCGTTAACCGATTAACCCATATGGTTAATCGGTTAACACTGTTAAAACTCAGAAAAATACTAAGTTAAAAAGTGTTATACCAATTCAAATGATTTTAAAAATATGCAGATGCAAAATGTAAATATGATAAGTATTTGAACACTTGTATATCAATTAAAGGAGTGAATGTTGATATACCGAAGCTTGAGTCCAAATCTTGAAAGTTGAATGATCATTTGCACATGATTCTTGATTTGTTTGACAATATTCCATAGTCTTGATATGCTTCTGGTTTTATCTTCAGTGTATATACCGCCACGCGTATATAGTGCAAGCAACTTCTTAGTGCATATACTCCCACAGGTATATAGTGTAAGTATCTTGATCAATTTTGAAATTTTTGACTTTTTGCTTGAAATCATGGAATGAGCTTGAGTCTTTGTTGACATCATCAAAACCTTGAGATTGAAATGTGCTCCTACAATAAGGTGATACCTTTTGGATTGAAAAATGTTGGGGCAACCTATCAGCAGGCGATGGTGACTCTCTTTCATGATATAATTCATCAAGAGATTGAAGTATATGTTGATGACATGATTGCGAAAGGTTGATGAAATTCAAGTTGATATTGAATCCTAATAAGTGCACCTTCGGGGTGAGATCTGCAAAGCTGTTGGGTTTCATTGTCAGTGAAAGGGGTATTGAGGTAGGTCCTGCCAAAATAAAAGCAATATAGAAATGCCTGAGCTGAGGACGGAAAAGGAGGTTTGTGGTTTCCT
The DNA here is from genome assembly GCA_963859935.3 of Lathyrus sativus. Taxonomy (NCBI): domain Eukaryota; kingdom Viridiplantae; phylum Streptophyta; class Magnoliopsida; order Fabales; family Fabaceae; genus Lathyrus; species Lathyrus sativus. The sequence continues at coordinate 708,183,834 of OZ012741.1, read as the reverse complement.
AGGGAGGTTGAACTACATTGCAAGGTTCATCTCTCACATTATAGCCACTTGCAAGCCTATATTCAAACTGTTAAGAAAAGATCAAGCGGTCAGGTGGAACAAAAATTGTCATAAAGCTTTTGAGAAAATAGAAGATTATTTGCAGGAAACTTCGATACTCATGCCTCCAGTAGCATGGAGACCTTTGGTCATGTATCTAACGGTTCTTGAGAATTCATAGGGGTGTATGCTCGGTTAACATGATGAGACAGGTAGAAAAGAGTATGTTATCTACTACCTGAGTAAGAAGTTCATTGATTGTGAGTTGAGGTACTCGATGTTAGATAAAACATGTTGTGCACTCGCTTGAGCAGCTAAGCCTTTGAGACAATACATGTTAAAGCACACAACCCTACTGATATCGAACATGGATATGATTAAGTACATGTTTGAGAAGAAAACACTCTCTGGAAGGATTGTCCGATGGCAAATGGTTCTAACAGAATATGATATCCAGTATGTTTCCCAAAAAGTCGTTAAAGAGAGTGTTTTGTCAGAATATCTTGTTGAACAACCAATTGAAGACTATCAACCAATGAAGTTTGAATTTCTAGATGAAGACATCATGTTTTTGAAGATTAAAAGACTGTAATGAGCCTTTGCCTGACGAGGGACCTGAGATTGGATCTCAGTGGAGTTTGGTTTTCGACGGTGTTGTCAACTCATATGGAAACGAGATCGGGGCAATCATTACTACTCCTCACGGTTCTCACATAACGTTCACTGCCCGATTGACGTTCTCTTGTACCAATAATGAAGCAGAATATGAAGCGTGAATTATAGGTTTGGAATAGGCCATTGATCTGAGGATTAAGAATCTTGATGTATATGGCGATTCAGCGCTGGTCGTTAATCAGATTAAAGGTGAATGAGAAACTCGTCAGGCCAACTTGGCGTCGTACAAGAATTATGCCAGAAGAATGCTTTCTTTCTTTGACATATTTGATTTTCATCATGTTCCTAGGGATGAGAATCAGATGGCGGATGCGTTGGTCATGTTAGCGTCAATGTACAAAGTGAATTTATGGAATGAGGCTCCGTCTGTTACCATTATGCGCTTGGACAGACCTGCCTTTGTGCTTGCAGTTGAAGAGGCATCAGATGGCAAGCCACTGTATCATGATATCAAGTGTTTTCTCAAGAATCAAGAGTACCCATCTGGGGCATCTAGCAAGAATAAGAAGACTTTGAGGAGGCTTGCAGGTAATTTCTATCTGAACAAGGATGATGTGTTATACAGGAGAAACTTCGACATGGTCTTGTTGCATTGTGTTGATGAACATGAAGCAAGCCTGTTAATGGAAGAAGTTCATGAGGGTTCATTTGGTACTCATGTCGGTGGACAAGCAAGGGCTGGGTATTATTGGATGACTATGGAATCTGATTGTTTTAAATACGCCACAAAGTGCCATAAATGTCAGGTTTATGCTGATAAGGTGCATGTGCCACTGACCCCTCTGAACGTCTTGACATCTCCTTGGCCCTTCGCTATGTGGGGCATTGATATGATTGGAAATATTTAGCTAACTGCTTCCAATGAGCATCATTTTATTCGGGTTTCCATCGACTATTTCACGAAGTGGGTGGAAGCAGCCTCATCTGCTAATGTCATGAAACAGTTAGTCGCCTGATTCATAAAGAAGGACATCATTTGTCATTATAGAATCCCATATAGAATCATTATTGACAATGGTTCAAATTTGAATAACAAGATGATGAAGGAACTGTGCCAGAGTTTCAAAATTGAAAATCACAATTCTTCTTCGTATCGTCCAAAGATGAAGGGCATTGTTGAGTCAGCGAACAAGAATATTAAGAAGATTGTGCAGAAGATGGTGGTGACCTACAAGGATTGGCACGAGATGTTGCCTTTTTCTCTACACGGTTATCTTACTTCGGTGCATACATCAACAAGGGCAACTCCTTTCTCATTTGTGTATGGTATGGAAGCGGTCCTACCATTAGATGTTGAGATTCCTTCTTTGAGAGTGTTGGCTGATGTGAAACTTGACAAAGCTGAATGGATGTAAACCAGGTTGAATCAATTGAATCTTATTGATAAGAAGAGGTTGGCAGCCATTGCACATGGCTGGTTGTACCAAAGCAGTATGAAGAAAGCCTTTGATCAGAAAGTGTGTCCTCAGTGTTTCCAGACAGGTGACTTGATTTTGAAAGGGATTCTTCCTCCTCAGACAGATCACAGGGGCAAGTGGACTCCAAACTACGAAGATCCATATGTTGTAAGAAAGGTTTTATCTGGTGGAGACTTATTACTATCATTTATAGATGGCGAAGACTTTACGTCCTCTGTGAACACAGACATAGTCAAAAAAATACTTTGCTTAAAAGAGACCCGTTGGACAACAAAAAGAAAAGTCCAGGAAAAAAAGGGCATCCTAACGAACCAAAAAAGGAAAAGGTTCAGGATAAAAAGAAAAAAAGAATAAACCTGCAAATTTGAAAACCCGAAAAGGCATCTTTGGTAAAAATGGGTATCCCGGTGGATTGAAACCCCGAAAGGGAGATCCAGACAAAAGTTAGGAATTTGAAAGAAAACGTCTGTGATCTGTGTTTAATATGTGAATTCATCTTGATACATGGTTATCTTGAAACGAATAAATCATTTCAGTCAGTCTTTTCAGAAGGCGAAGCATTTGTGAACATTAAAGACATACAGGTCATAGCTGGATCAAAACATGGTGGATATTTGTTCCCACATTACCGACATTTGTATTTTCATTTTTGATTTTGCGCAATTACCTCTTTTCAGGAATTGCATCCAAATTATAACCTACCTATTTACAGGCCATTCAATTAATAAAGTATTCATTTCACTCAAAGAGCTTTTCATTTTCTGTTTTTACTTTTACTATTTTGTTTGTGAAAACGTCCGATATTTTTGATAAAAATTACGTGTGAAAACATTGAGGCTTTACAGAGCGTATTGAAAATATTGAAATTACTTGAATGATAGATATCATGAATGGTAACTGAGGTATCCATTTTGCATTTAGAACATCCTATTGTTTATTTTTTTGTTTGCAGAGTGACATGATCCGCTCCCCATTAGAGCTTTTCTCCTCAACAGTGAAGTTCTAGAATTTTTAGCAGAACATGGTGAAGCTTTTAATCATTCCTCCCTAGCAGGAATTCAGAAGGTTGTGTTCCCCAGCCAGAATTGATTTGTACTCCCTAACGAGTGTTCAAAGGTTGACTATTCTAGACAGAATGGTGTTGGTATACAAGTAGGCAGCTGTTCAACAGGAGATTTGTTATTTGTTCTCATAGCAGAGATTTTGTATTTCCCACAGAGTCCTATTATCAAATCAAGGGTATTTTCACCAGCAACGGTGTACACGTATCCCTAGCAGGGTAAGATTGAAGGATATTTCCCCGACGGCCGGGTAAGCTCAATGATATTCTCCAGCAGGATTGGTATCCTTAATTTCTCTCTCCAAGCAGAGTTTGGTGTTGATTCCCTCGACAGGAAGATCAACAATGATTAATATCCCTGGCAGGTTCAAAGTCCAATGATCATTGGCATTCTTTTGTATTAGATTTTTGGGACGATTTCCCAACAGATGTTACTATCAATTCCCATCAGACAGGAGTTTTTAGCAGAGGTTATATTCAGGAAGGCCATTCAGTATGTCTTCCTCAGCAAAGTTTGTTTGCTGATCTTCTCAATGCTTCTCCCGATGGAGTGTTCTTTTGATTATCATTTGAATTTTTGCATTACATCACCCCTAGATGCATAGCATTTTCATTTCATATGGAGCATTACGCCATATTCAAACATATGCCTTTGAAGCATAAGTTAGGTTTGATATCATTGTTGCCAAAAGTCTCTCCAGCAGATAATGGCATAACTCAGGAGATTTTATGTTACTCTATCCCCGTCAAAATTAATTGATAAATGTGTTCATCTTACTTACATCCTCTGACAGAGTTGTTTGTTTAAACTTCTCTTTCCCCCAGCGGAGTCTTCTTTTTAGGTCGTAAGTCAGTTGATTCTACTTCCTGTATATCCTGTTTATCCCAACTTCTGGTTGGTATCTTTTATGGGCCGTATCCCGGCTTTTGGTTGGTGTCCCTTGTGGTTATCCTAACGTTTGGTTAGTACCCCTTCTGTCGATCATCCCAACTTTTGGTTGGTAGTCTCCAGCTTTATCCTAACTTTTGGTTGGTACTCTCCCTTGTGAAGTCTTTATCCCAATTTTTGGTTGGTATTATTCATTGTGGGTTCGCCTTCAGTTGGCATTTTGGGGATCCTAACTTTTAACTAGTAGCCTTTATCCTAACTTTTGGTTGGTATCTCATTCTGGTGATTCAAACTTTTGGTTGGTAGTCTTTTATCCCAACTTTTGATTGGTAATTCTTATTGATCATCCCAACTTTTGGTTGGTAGTCTTCATTGTGTGTTCGCCTTCGGTCTGTGTTCTGGTGATTCTAACTTTTGGTTAGTAACCTTTTATTCCAACTTTTGGTTGGTACTCCTTGTTTCATCCCAACTTTAGGTTGGTACTCTCTCCGGTGATTCTAACTTTTGGTTAGTAGCCTTTATTCTAACTTATTTTTTATCTTTTGTTATCCAACTTTTGGTTGGTATATTATATTTGTTTGCTATCCCAACTTTTGGTTGGTACCCTCTACCTTTAAGTCCACCTTCGACTGGCAATCACTTTACTCTGTATATACCCACAGGTTGCAAATTTTCAGGTTCTTTTGGTATTAAATCTCTTTGTACCTTGAATGTCTAAAATTTGTTGTTATCATTCCTTTAGGTCCAAGTTGTTTGAATAGAGGCAGTTGTAAAACCCCAAAATTTGCCTTATCTTTTTCTTATCTTTTGTGTTATGTTTCATTTCATTTGCACCATCATTTGTGCATAGTGTTGGTTCTAAGCAGGGGATCAAGGTATCTTGGTTGGTTCTCAAGAGTAAGAGTATGATCCTCAAGGCTCAAGCAAGTGTTTTATTCTAAAACTTGTGGTATTCTCAAACCCCAAGGTCTTTTTCATCATCAAGGCATGTCTCACAGTCATTTGAATCAAGGTTACAAGCATTGGGCATGTCCTCCTATCTTGTGGACAACTGGATTAGGGTTTTGGTCAAAGGGGATTTGTGGCTAGCTTCTTGGGAAAGACATATTTATATGGATCAATACACATATTTAGGGTTCCATACATGTATTATGTCTCATCACAAGTCATGGCAAGAGCTTCAGTCAATGGATAGGATGCTAGGGTTTCATCTGATCAAGAAAAGTCAATTGTGGCTCCATAAGGTTAAAGTCTTGGATTTCAAGGTAGATCAAGGGAATGATATGTCTTATCAAGTGTTTTCATATTTTTGGAACAAGAAGAATCAAAGAGAAACATAAAATCATGAGTTTGGTTGAATTAGGATTTTGTTGAAATATTTTTGAAGTGTAGAAAACCCTAATTCTAGCCATTTTGCAACATCCATAACTTTCTCATCCTTGATCCAATGGGAGAAAACTTGTTATCAAATTAAAGTTTACATCATTAACTACAAGTTTATAGAAGAAAGCAAGTCTAAAATATTCATAGATTGAGAGATATGGAGAGCTAAAGTTGAGAAAATCAAGGTTTTGTCATTTCAACACTTAGAAAATTTTCTAAGTATAGAAATTCAGCTTGAGATACATGTTTACAAGCCTATCTTCCATGGTGATCCAAGCTTCAAAGGAATTTTCCTCCAACATGAAAGTTGTAGAGCATCCTCCAAGCTTTATTTTGAGTACTAAAACTCCTCCATTGGATGTGTAGACATTAATTTATGATGTCTCCAAGTTAGGGTTTCAAAGATTGTCAAGTTGGACAAGTTTTAGGCAGATTTTTGGGTCAATCTTCCAAGTCATTTTTCATCAAGTTCTTGACTTCAAATCAAGTTCCTTTGGACATGAAATTTGAAGATCATTCTTCAATATTTCTATCCATTACTAGAACTCTTTCATTGGATCAAAACTCTTCAAGTCATGTGGCTTCAAAAATGAGGTTTCAATGATGTCAAAAGTTCATAACTTAGAATTTTTTCTAAGTTACTTTGGGAAGATTTTGAGACATGACTTTAAACCAATTTTTCATGATCATCCAAGTCTTAATTCAAGTTGCCATCAACATGGATTTTGTTCATCATTATGTAAGCTTTCCATTGGACCCAAAACCTCACTATTTGGACTTGAATTCATGGAGTTATCATCATCCAAAGTTGTTGTCATCACAAGATCTTCAAGCCATCTTTGTGCACATCATGTTTCACTTCTTGCAGCATGGTTTTGTCACCAATTCATGCGCATTTTCTTTCCAAAATCTTGCCTAAAGTAGGTAAACATGCTTTGCTAACCTTTTGTACCATTTGCTTCACTTTTTCCAAAAGAATGGAAGATTGCAAACTTGCACAATAAAGGTGCTACTCCACTCCTTCATTTTGTTTCCTTTTTCCTCTCTCTTTTCCACCCACTAAAACCACAACAAAAACAACCTACATTACCATGAAAAATCAAAGAACCTGTGCCATACTCTCATTTCAATTTTTTTTCCAAATCACCAACCATTCTATTTTAACCACAGTTAAATATTCTTAACCCTCCAAAAATTCTTATATAAGTAAGAAAACCTTAAAGGATAGGGAGAGACATTGTTTTTCAGCAGCCACAAATTCAAAAACACCATACTCTCTCAAAAAAATTTCAGAAGCTCGAGCTGCTCATTTCTCCAGAATTTCTTCACCTTTCTTGCCTCATTCATCACTTCTGAAGTACCTAGATCAAAGAGAATGAGTCTTCTAAGGTGTTTGGACAAGAACCAAAAGTAAACGAAGCTCTCCATTAGGTACTCTTCCTTTTCATTTTTCTCACATATTATGCATGCATCGATACCATTATGGATGTTTCTGAAGCCCTACACCATGGTAGGCAAGTTCTGTGTTGATGTTGTGCTTGTTTGATTGAGTTTGAGTTTATGCATCTTCTCTTAGTGCCATGTTTTCACTATGTTAGAGTGGATATAAAGGACTTTTGAGCCTAGATTCATGTTCTATGTGAAAAATCCTTGAGAATAGTGTCTTGTTTTGCTTGATTTGGTGAAATTTTGTTTCTGCTCCGGTGAGGTCAACTGGAGCTCTAGCTCTGGCATCTATGTGTGTGTGATGTGCTAACTCTTTGACTTGCGAATGTGGAAGCCATATGGAGCCACGTGGCGCTGACTGGATTAATGAGTTGCTCGTGTGGCTCAGTTTTGTTTTGTTTCTGATTTGGATTAAAATTTACATTGGGCTTAGCATTATTGATATCTAAACTCCTCCATTTTGGCCCACACGCGCCATTACACTGAATTCATGTTGTTCTGTTTTGTGTTAGTTCACCCCTCATGGTTTATTTCTTCCTTATTATTTTATTTTTTTTATTTTTCATTTTGATTTTTGTTTTAATTGTTCAAACCCTTTTTAAAATACCAAAGAATATGTTTCTGTTTTTAATTGATTTTATTTGTGAAATGGTTTGTCATGTTTACCCTTGGATTAGGGTTTGATCTTTTGATGCTTTTACCATGCCTTCTTGACCCAATCTTTTTAACATGTTTTGACATTTAAATTTTGATTGTTTGAGGTTTGTTTTGATGTCTTGATGTGTTACTTTTTGATAATTTCTCATTGCTTTTTGTGGAGCCTCGATGAATGCTCGATTCCTATGCTATATTTGCCTTGATGAGTTGATTTAATGATGCATTTGAGCAATTCTTGTTGAGATTTTTTGCATATTTTTTCTTGATGGTTATAATATGAGTTAGAGCCTCTTGTTGGATTTTATTAGGTCAGTTTTCTAATTTTAATTAATGCCTAATTGTGGTTTGATTTTGGATTGAATATGCATGAGGTTTGACCTAGTTTGAAATCATTTTGCCTACTTGTGTTTAAGTGAAATTTGAGCTGATTTTTTGATGTGATAAAATGTTGCCTTAAATTGGTTTGAGATTTGGATTCACTTTAATTTGGTTATTTTTCAATTTGTGGTTAATGTTCCAAGTTGATGATCTTTAAGTTTACTCCTTTGATGTTCTTGACCTGATATTTTGGGGTGTTTTCTTGTATGGTCTAATGGATGTTTATGGACTCTTATATGCTTTCAATGAAATATTTTAGGGTTTGGTTTTCATGGCATGATATTCATTGTATGATCATTTATCATCTTTTTCTTCACTTGATTTTTGATTTTCTTTGAAAGGTTGATGTGAGTGGTTTCTTGAACATGGTCATTCTTGCATTTTGTTGATATCTTGGATATGAATATGGTGTCTATCATTTGTTTTTTATAATTATCCTCATTATATGGTATGCCTTTATTGATAATTTATGCCTTATGCCTTACTTAAACATCTCCTTTTATTTATGGATGACTTTGATACATGTGTGCTTGCTTCTTGATGCATGTTTTGGATTCAATCCTTGTTGTTTCTCTTGTGTGTTCATGAATGGATGTTTAAGTTAATGTTCATGATTATGTTGCTTCCCTCACTTGGTTTCATACCTTAGTCTCACATGATTGATCATTTGAAGTATGTCTTGCATGAGCTAGTTGTTTGGATATTGATGAGGTGCATGCTTGACACTCTTGTGTTCATTTTCTAACCTTTGAATTGATTTGAAAATGATATGATATGCTACTGCCCTACCATGTTTCTCATCTCATTTGACTTCATATCTCTTTGCTTGTTGATTGATATTACTTCTTGTTGGACTTTAAGTCATATGTGTGTGTGTGTGTGTGTTGGCACCTGTTTTGCCAATTTGTTTTGACCTCCAATCTTTGGGTATGGTTTGAAATGTGAATAAATTATTGTTACTTTGACATGATTCTGATGCTTCCCTTGTGTGATTGAGATCAATGATTGCTTGTTTGATGCCTTGCCTTTTGGTTTGGACTTCCATGTTTGTTCACTTTGTTACATCTTTTTCTTCATCTTTCATTTCTCTTTCTTTTTTTTTATTTTCTTTAGACTTGTTTAAGTCTTGATCTTGTTTTCATTTGTGATTGATTAGTATGGTGTTTAATTGTGCTTGTTCACATGATCCATTAGGATTCCTAGTTCCACTTAATTTCTGATTAAGTTGGGAGAAGGAGAGACATTAGGCTTTCAATCATTTGCATGATAACAATTAGGATAGTCCCTCTTTGACCTCAACTTTAGGTCCATCATTTGTATGATAACATTAGGTAGACTTTCTTTTTATCTCAATCTTAGGACCATTTTGTATGATAACATTAGGATTCAGTTTCCCTTAGTGTTTTCTTTTTACCCTTTGATTCCTTTCTCTTCTCATCTCAAAACAATTCTAACACACTTAATAAAGACAATGAACGTTGTGCTCCACGAGCCTTAAGCATATGGGAAATGATAAGTGAGGGGTTTCTCCTTACTTTTCTAGAGTGTTTAGTGTACGTTTTGTCTGGATGAGATATGTGACGCATTCGTTCCTATACCATAGTCTTTAGTGCAACGTGAATCACAAATCAGTTAATTCACTTCACTAAAACTCACAAACAAAATTCAAACCTTTTTATCCTTCGAAATAGTCTTTCAAACTTATTTTTAGAAAATAGCACATTATTTTTTTGTCCTATCGCAAACAGATTGACCCTAACTGCAAGAATGAGAGTTTAACATCGCTCATAAAAAACACTTAACTAACTTGTGGTTTGGTTAACCGAACTACGTTTGCTCTAATTTCTCATACTAGATGAGATCACGTAGGCACAAGACGGCGATGTCTTGGCAAGCAATCTTCCCCTCATCACCCGTAGTTTTCATAACTATGTTGACTCTGACTTTTCCATTGCACGAGGGAATACATAGGCATAGGAGAGCGATATGCTATCGAGTCTTCTTTTTTTTCCCTTTTTTCGTTTTTGTTTAGCAGTAGTTTTTAGATAACTCACTCTTTGATTAGACAACAAGCGTGGATCTCGTTGAATACAACGGATGTGAGAGGTGCTAATACCTTCCCTTTGTATAACCGACTTCTGAACCCAAAATTTGTTTTAAAAAATACTAAAGCTACGTTCAAAATAAAAAATAAAAAAAAATTGTGGACAACTATTTTTCGTTGTTGTTTATTATACAACTATTATGAAATAGAAGCATTAGATTCTCATAGTATAAATGTATGGCTGTGAGTTTCAATTCAACAACAGAACACAAAGATTATAGTATCCCTTGTGTCCTTGCTATGCTTTGTGAGTCATGATTCACCTTCACATGGATTCTCACTAAGAACACAAAATGGTCTCCTGCACGTACCATAACTCACTTAGTTCGTCTCATGTTTCGATCTATTGCTTCTTCTTCTCTTATTTTTCTACTCTAAATTTTATAGTTATATTATGTGTCTTAATAATGAACTAGGATAATTAATGTATCATCTTTTTTGTTCTTCATTAGGGTATCTGAATCCGAGCTTCCAACATTGAATTTGTTTGTGACAACAGCATATCCGGTTCTTGGATCACCAATAATCTCACTTTCGTCTAGGCATATATGGGTAGCCTCTTCCTTGTACAAAGATAGAATTCACACAAACGAAGTACCGAAGCAAAATTAAATAAGGTTTTCAGAAAATTGCTTACACAAATGACAATGTAATGGTTTGCGTTGTAGCATTGGTCATTTTCTAATTACTGGAAAACTACAAGTTCAACATCACCTATCTTTTCAAAATATAGTTATACGAAATTATCTTAACAATTCTCCTCGTTTTTTAACTAAAAAATAAAAGAACTTGGTTATCTGATTCTTTCTCAACAACTAATATGTAGTCAGCAACACTTACAATATCTACATACATGAGTTAAGTGTTTATGCTCTATTGGTGCCACTTTGTATTTAAGTTGATATCTAGATAATATAATCTTAAGGAAATTAAACAAATGCAGGGTATTTACCCAGAAAATATGATATCTTTAATTACTTCGACATAAACAGGATTAGGGTGAGCCTGCACTGCAGAAAAGCTAAATATTTGCATGTAATTTAAAAGGTAAAAATAAATTACTACATTAAAGTTAGTTCTTAGTTCTTACCATATTGAGAGAACTGATGCAGTCAAATATCTTACTGATGCAGTCAAATATCTTTTTTCCTTCGACAAATCTTATCCAGCCCATATAAATTCATGTTGTTGTCGAGTGTGAGGAAAGAAGAGAAAGATTTTTTGGATAACTATTTAGCGGTAAATAAAAAATATTCCATGACAGAACTGTTAGTGTCACATAATCGCTTTTGGAACGAAATCTTTAAAAAAGGGAAACTGTGTAGATGTTAGGTAACTTAAAGGACTTATTTATAACAAAAAAAATTTAAAAGACCAACTCGTTACAATTAAATAAATTAAAGACCCCTGGTGTAATTATGCCTAAATTAATTTATCTCATCTTGCATGGTCAAAAGCTAATGTTCATCTATTAAACCGTCTTTTGCATTTTTAGGTTCAACTTGTGACATGAATGCAAAGTGGTAACATAAATTTACTTATTTTAAAGTGTGTTTTCACTCCTTTGGTGATGTTTGTAAGGATGTTGTCGATTTGATGACCATTGGAAGACCTCCAAGTCAAAGGAAGATTATCCACTTTAGTTGAACTTTGATCCTTTTTCTTTTCAGAATTATCATCTTTCTCCTCCCCATGTTTCACCGCTATAGGCTGATCAATTCTTTTTTCGGTGTCTTTGAATATGTCTTTTGAAGATACACCTACATCATAAAAAAAATACCTTTCCTAGCATTTCTAGGATAAGATTAATCAAAAATGACATGCACAGACTCTTCAACGGTAAGTAATCTCTTATTATACACTCTATAAGTTTTGCTTGACTGAGAGTATCCAAGAACGATACCTTTGTCGGCTTTTGCATCAAACTTTCCAAGTTTTTCCTTACCATTACTTAAAACAAAGCATTTGCATCCTAATACATGAAGATAAATTTTGTTTTCTACCTTTTAAAAGTTCATAAGGTGTTTTGTTCAAAATATGACGAATAAGTATCATATTTAAAACATAACACATTGTGCTAATAATATCGGTCCAAAAATATTTTGGTAGACTGCTCTCATTGATCATAGCTTTTGTCAACTCCTCTAAAATTCTGTTTTTGCGCTGCACAACATCATTTTGTTGTGGAGTTCTTGGAATGGAAAAATTATGTTCAATGTCATGTTTATCACAATAATCTTCAAAGAGATAGTTTTCAAATTCACCTCCATGATCACTTTGAATAGAAATTATGTTTGCACTTTTTTTTGGGACAACTTTGTAAAAGATGTGAAAGCTGATAAAGTCTCATCTTTACTATGCAAAAAGATAGTCCAACAAAATCTAGAATAATCGTCTACAACAACAAAACCATAGTAATTACCACCTAGGCTTTTTGTCCTAGAAGGACCAAAAAGATCCATATGGAGAAGCTCAAGAGGTCTAGAAGTTGAGACAATATTTTTTGGACTTAAAAGAAACTCTTGTTTGCTTTCCCATTTGGCATGAATCGCATATGTGGTCTTTTGAAAACTTAATTTTAGATAGACCGATGACTAGATCCTTTGAAACTACTTTATTGAGTAAATAAAAGTTAACATGTGTTAAGCGTTTATGCCATAACCAAGAGTATTCACTCATGGTCACTAAACACTTAGTACTTGTTAAAGAAACATCATTCAAGTTAAGCATATAGGTGTTGTTAACCCTCAAGCCCTTAAATGAATAATATTTCTTTTCATTGTGTTCAATTATGCAACAACTATTTGTGAAATTTATTTTATAGTCTTTTTCGCATAGTTGACTAGTGCTGAGTAGATTATATTTAAGACCTTCAACAAGTATTACGTTAGAGATAGTAGTAGAAAAGGGTTTACCTACACTAGTTTTACCAATTATTGCACCCTTGTTGTTGTCTCTGCAGGTCACAAATCCTTTCTTCTTTGACGTGAAGTAAATGAATAGGGAAATGTCACTCGTCATATGCCTTGAGCATCCACTATCAAGAAACCACAATTTCTCCATGGAGCCAATACATTTAACCTACAAGATCAAATAAGAGTGTTATGTACCCAATTTTCATTAGGTCCTTGAGAGTGAGTGAAAATATTATTGCACTTAGGCAACCATTGAAATACACCTTTAGGAACCAAGTATCTCTTAAATTTACATTTAGCAATGATATGGCCTTTCTTGCAACAATAGTGACAAGTCAAATGGCGATGAGAATAACTTTTTCTATTAGATTCCTTTTCAACAAATTTGTACCTTTTATATGGTACATTTAAATATCTTTTGAATTTTGTGGAATCAATAGCAAAGATAACTTTTGGTTTTAAAGCCTTGTTCAAATTGTGCTTTAGAGTTATAACCTTTTTTTTGCCAAATGTGACAAGTTTCATAACCAAACCAAGAAGACTTCTCATCCTCATCATTAACTTTTGAAGCATCTAACATAGTTTGCTTAAGACCTTCCATTTGTTTTTTTAGTTTCTAAAACTTTGACTTTTAAGTATGAAAAGATTCTCTTATTTGAAGCCAACCTTTTAAAAGATTCTACGACTTCACCGTGTAAATTTTCAAAAGCAATTTGTAACTCAGAATAATACATTTTATCAATAGGTTCATATTTAGAATGACTTACATTCTTCTTCTTATGATTGGACATGAGGCAAGGATTTACCAATTCATCACTTTCACCTGAGCTACCCTCTTTGGAGGATTCACTATCACTATCCCATGCGATGTATGCTCTTCTTGGCTTGCAAGACTTCTTTTGTTCACCCTTTCCTTTATCCTTCTTAAGCAATGGACAATTCGGTTTGTAATGACCGGCTCTTCCACAATTATAGCATGAACCTTTATATTTTTCCTTCTTATTCTCATCTTCCTTTAAGGTATTTGAATGCCTTCTATAGTTGATAAGATTCTTATCATAATGCTTCACTCCATTTTTTCTTAATGTACTTATAATACCTTCTAATAAAAAGCCTCAATTCTTCATCATCCGACTTCTCATTATCACTAGTTCCACTTTCATCGTACTCTTTTGTTGAAGACTTAGAGCTAGAAGCCACAAGAGAATTTGACTTCTTTTCCACCTCCTTTTACTTTTTCCTTTCTTTATTAACCTTCTTCCCATGCTTCTATAAGATAATGAGCTCTTGCTTATGTTCTTCAAGCTTACCAAACAAAGTAGTAGTGTCCAAAGTTAATAGGTTGTTAGCTTCCTTGATAGCAGTGACCTTAGGTTGTCATTCCCTATTAAGAAAACTCAAAATTTAGTTAGTAGAAATATCATTGTAAACCGACTTACCAAGTGCATTCAAACGGTTTACAAGATGAATGAACCTCGTTTGCATATCAGCAATGGTTTCACCATGCTTCATATGAAAGAGTTTAAATTCTTGATTCAAAGTATTGATTCTAGCTTGTTTGACTTGATTTTTACCCTCATGCGCAACTTGTAATGCGTCCCACGTAGCATTAGTAGTTTCATAATGAGAAACACGTTAATATTCATCAACTCCTAAAGCGGAGATTAGAATATTCCTTGTTTTACAATCACTAGATCACTTTTTCTCATCTTCCGCATCCCATTGTGGTTCCAGTTTAGGTACAAAAACACCATTAGTATTAGTCATAATAATTTTAAATGGACCATTTTGGATGGTTGTTGAATGCCAATTATGAATTAAAATTCATTATTTTTCTTAACATTTTTCAATACTATTTTTGTGTTTAAGAATGTTTAATTCCATAGTTTTGTGTAAATTGCCTTTAAAGTTACATAGAGCTTTGGTTTCCCTTATTTGTGTGCTAGTGTGTAGGATTGGTGCATAGAAATCAAAGAAAGGGACACAAAAGCAAGAAAAGGAAGCCAAAGCAAAAAATACAAGTTTCAGCATGCTCGTTGGGCGAGCAGTAGCAAGCTAAAAGCGATCTTGGGCGAGGAAAAACACTATAAAGGCATAACCAAAAGTGAATCATGGTCTCCTAGAGAGGTTTGGCGAACTTTGTGATGGCAAGGTTCCTTTATTACTTTGTTTTAATGATGTTAGAACTAGGAAATTTTGTACTTATGTATTTTGGACAGTGTCACCTTGTATAAGTATGCATTCATCATTTTTAAATGCGCATAAAGATCCACATACATGAATATAGGCGTATAGGATCATACTCTGTGTCTAAAATGAGTTTTGAGTCACTTATGAAGCATTAGGTCGACTCACATTGGGTCTAGGTCGAATCAAAACTAAGAAAAATGATGTTTGAAACATTCTGGCATGCTTGCGTCGACACACGCTGTAAGATACAAGGTTGAAACCTTTTGGCATGCTTGCGTCGATACACAGACCCTGTGTAAATCAACGCCTACTGAAAGTAACCAATTTAGAACTTGTTGGCCTTCATGCGTCGATGCATACCCTGGCTGCAGGTCGACGCACATTATTCATTTTTGCGCAGATATGGATTTTGGCTTGTTCAGGTCGACACACATTTTGTATAGGTCAACTTGTCGCTTGCTTTCACCTACTTTTCTGGTTCTTTGTGTTTTCAAAAGTCTGTTTTTTTGTTATTCTTTCATACTCATATATATGCTCATATGCATCATTTACAAAAAAAAACAAGAAAATTGAAAGATACATTAATTTGCTCATCATCTTCATTCTCACACTTGCATTGTTTAACAATCACGCATAATTATCTTTGCTGAGTTGTGCTTTGTCGAGGTGATAACATCCAAACTTAGGAATTGTAAATCTAGTTTGGGTAGAGATTTAGTGGTATTTTCTTGAATAAAACCATTTGGGTTTTGTTCTCCAAGATCTTGAGGTATTTGGGAGGTTTTTTCACAAATCTTTGCATCACAGATTCATCCGAGTGAAAGGCTTGAAGAACGGTGGGTTCGGTCAAGCAAGTAACGGTAACCGGAGGATTGTGTTGAAAGATTTGGGGTCAAACAGCTTGCGATCGAAATCAGTCGAGCAAAATACTTGAAGAACTGAAGGTTTTGTCAAGTAAGTAGCGGTAACCGGAGGTTTATTTGAAGCGTTTGATGTACTTGATTCGGCTGAAATCAAGGGGAGAGAAGTGGATAGAATCAACATCAACAATTAGGTTTGATTGTGTGGTAGCTAGAACTTCTCTTGTAATTGAATTTTGCAACAGATATTATACATATCTCAATTCTAGTTTTAGAACTGGGGGAAGACGTACCCAAAGCGAGGACGAAAGGGGGGAACTGCCTAAACAAATTGGGTGTCATTCTTTCTCTCTCTCTCTCTCTCTCTCTCTCTCTCTCTCTCTCTCTCTATCCCTTTACTTTACATTTTTGAAGTTTGTGTGTGATCAATTGTTTGAAATATTTCGATTGATTTGTAGTGTTAAAAGTTGTTGTGAAAAACCATTGCAATTAATTCAATTACAAGGTGTGAAAAATTCTACACTACAAATCAAAGGAAATTGTCTTGAAGTGTTTTGCACACCAAGTGTTCGATAAATTGATTACGCACCAAATATTTGACATATTTCCAATTCAATTTTTATTCACTATTAGTCATTGGAAATTGGTTCACCTTGAGTGGTTTTCATCTGAATAATTGATTGTGAAAATATTGATGTGTTTATCTCATCAATTTTATTTCGTTCGGTTTCGCATATCCGATCTTACCAAAAACAGTTTGTTTAGACGATTTTTTATCCAAGGCCACTTTCGCACAATTTTGTAAAATAAATTTTTAACGCGTAAAGTTTTAAAAATTAGTGATCTATTTAACCCCCCCCCCTTCTAGATCAGTGTCATCATCTAACAAACTTATGTTCGACGGTCTAGGTACCAGCCTTCGGGCGAGGGAAGATATTATCCCCAAAGGCGGTTTGATAATCTGAGGCACTTGAAGTGCCAAAAAGGGGACTTCGTCAGGAAAGCTCTTGCTCGCTGAGCGAGACTGCGCAAATTTTGTTAGAAATTTAGGTTCTTTTGTTCACTTTTTGGGACATATATTTTCTCATCTTATTTCCTAAGACAGAAAAACCCTAAAACTTTATATTTTGAACAAAAGAGATGATCTTTATTAAATCGGATCTGGATTCGCATCCTTTGTTGATTATTCAACTCGGATGCACATTCATCTCCTTCTATTTCTTGTGAAGCAAGCTACCATGGTTATGGGTAGCTAAATCTTCTATATCAAGATTAGATGTAATCATCCTTAACTTGTATGTATTTCTTTTGATCTTTTGTATGTGAACATTTTGATAATTAATGTAGATGATAACCTTTGCTCTTATTGAATATTTATGGTTTAAATGATTGAGATTCATCTTTTATGTCTTGATCTAAGTTTATCATCTATATTGGTTTATAAATGTTATTTGTATTGCTTAATACGGTAAAAATTGCAATACCGTCTCAGACATGGACGGTATAGATGAGTGATATGTGATTATGTTGATTATGAATGAAGTTCACATGCTTGATTAATCGAGTACATGCAAGTTAGATTGATGAAGTCTAGTCTTGATATGTCTTTTAAAACAACAAATCTTTCTAAACTTTTATTCATTGCTACAAACTCTTATGAATGTTAATGTTAACAAACAAAAACCAATCGAAACCATCACTTAAGACTTTATAAACTGCAGAGCGGTGGTAATATCACTTCAATCCCTATGAAGACGATAAAACAAATACTCACCGAAAATACTTTCAACAATGGTGCTCCATACTTTTCTATCAATATATTTGATATGGATACACATACAATCCTTCCAATAACCATAAATCTCGTCGTTGAAAACCGACGCTTTATTATACGCCCCTCTTGGTTTGGAAGCCATAATATAATAAGCAATTTTGGAGCACAAGATAAATTGGCGCTCGTGATACCACTTGTTAGACGATGGCAACAATCAAGAAGGGGGTTGAATAGATTGCCAATAAAATTTTCTTCAATTAAAAATTATGGTTAGAAAAATATTTTCTATGGAAAGCGGAAGCAAATTCGGATCGACACTCGTCTATCCGAACCGTTATTGATAGAATCGGGTATGCGTATAAACCGAAACAAAAGTATATGAATGATTAGATAGGAACAATATGTTTTGTACAATTAAATCACACAATGATAAATGACTTCAAATGAAATATAAAAATAAAATTGACTAAGCAATCACACAATGATAAATGATGTCAAATGAAATATAAAAATAAAATTGACTAAGCAAATTTATTGAACACTTACTGTGCAGTCAATTTATTAAACACTTGGTGTGCAATACACCAAGCTTAATTCTCTTTGTGTAGGAAGTATGACAATTCAATTGTAATTACTTAGATTTCAATGGTCATACAAAAACAGTTTAAGATACTTCAACACAGCTAGAATTTTCAGCAAATCAAATTACTCACTAAGTGTGTTACCAAATTATAAATAGAGAGAGAGAGAGACAGAGAGAGAGAGAGAGAGAGAGAGAGTGTGTGTGTGTGTGTGTGTGTGTGTGTGTGTGTGTGTGTGTGTGTGTGTGTGTGTGTGTGTGTGTGTGTGTGTGTGTGTGTGTGTGTGTGTGTGTGTGTGAGAGAGAGAGAGAGAGAGAGAGAGAGAGAGAGAGAGAGAGAGAGAGAGAGAGAGAGAGAGAGAGAGAGAGAGAGAGAGAGAGAGAGAGAGAGAGAGAGAGAGAGAGAGTATGTGTGTGTGTGAGAGAGAGAGAGGGGGGGAGAGAACACCATGATTTTTTTAGGCAGTTCCCCAATTGTCCTTACTATGGGTACGTCTTCCCCTAAATCCAAATAGAATTGAGATGTGTAATTAAAATTTGAAAGTCTCGTATACAAAAGAAAAAATAGAAATCCAGATCCTCTAAACCCTATGTTTGATATTGATTCTGACTTCTTCTCTTCTCTTGATCTTAAGCTAGATCAAGTCACCCAAGACTTCCAATTGATCCTTCGGGTGCCGCTACTCCTTTGACAAAAACTTCGTTCTTCAGAGCTTTCACTCGACTAAATCCAAATTGTGAAACCTTGTCCCAAGTCTTTCAATTGATCATCTAATTACTGCTGCTCCTTTGACAGAACCCTCATTCTTTAAAGCTTTCACTCGTCTGAATCCAAGTTGCAAAGACTTGTGGAAAAACCCCTCAAATCAATCATTGATCTTAGAGGAAAAATCCTAAAAAGTTTATCAATGAAATCCCCAAAGAAAAACTCAACCCAATTTGATTACAACAGTCATAAATTGGATCTTATCAATCTAATCATGATGACACTCAACAAAAATGATTATGTGTAGTTGTTGAATGTATGCAAAGAAAGGTTGAAGATGATGAAAAAATTCTAAGTGTGTTCTTGGTTTCAATTGTTGAGAAATGATGCATGAATACATATTTATATGTTTATGTGTTTGTGTGTGTGTGTGTGTGTGTGTGTGTGTGTGTGTGTGTGTGTGTGTGTGTGTGTGTGTGTGTATTTATTTGTGTGCGTGTGTGTAGAAAAATAACAAACAAAATAGATTTTTAGCAAAATTACAAGTTTTAAAAAATTATAACATAATGTATTGACTCCAAAATTTTATGTATTGATACATATTGTCTATATATTAACTCTCATATGTGATATATCGATACATACTGAACAGAGGCAAAATCTGTACAGAATGTATTGACTCCAAAATTGTATGTCTGATATGTATTGAACAGAGGCAAAATATGTACATAATGTATTGACTCCAAACTATTATGTATTGACTCCCAGATTTTATATATTGATACATAAATGTTACGTATCAATACATACTGAACAGAGGCAAAATCTATGCAGTATGTATTGACTCCAAACTATTACGTATTGATACATAGATGGTATGTACTGATACATACCAAAAAAAGTCAAAATTTGTGCAATATGCATTGCCTCTAAAATGTTATGTATTGACTCCTAGATTTTATGTATTGATACATAGATGGCAATAACTTTTATTTCAAAAGGCCTTAGTATGTATAGAGGATAATAACTTTTATTTAAAAAGGCCTTAGTATGTATTGACTCCCAATGTATTAACCTAATATGATAATGCACATCTAGACATGGACAATAAGACTCAATATACAAAAATAATAAGTGTCCTAGTCTTGACATCATTCAAAATCTTTCTTATGAGGATAGTGCACTCACAAATGTGTGTTCAATAGGTTTACCTTGATAGGTAATTCATAACTTCTCATTGGATTGATGAGAAATGTTCAAGTAGAAACCAATTGCTTGAAGATGTGAAAATTGGACGGAGCTTTAATGGTGTGAATTTTCTCGTACAATGGTAGATTGCACAAATTCTCAAAGCTTTCCACCGATGGGATAAATCTTAGTCTTACAAACTTCTGATATGAGTTCACCTTCTTTGAAGCTGAGATTTGCATAGAATATTTTAAATAATTTTGGATACATAGAAATATTTAATTAAGGCTAGATAGATATTTTCTTTGAAGTCAAAGATTTTAGCTAACAAAGATCTTAGTCTTTCTTATGTGTTATTGTGAAGTGACGGAGATGGGCAGGCGAGGACGACCACCAAAGGTGGTGGCAATGCCGGAAACATCAACTGGTAATCTGAACGATGATCAGTAAGGCAACAAAGATTCAACACCTGAGACAACAATGGAACATGGAAAAGAGAAAATAGTAGGAGCGATTGCAGAGAACCAGGAAATCCATGAAACCCTAGAAGCAGAGAAAGGGATAAATGAACCCAGAAAACTCTGGGTTGACGTCATTAGCGAAAATCGCAACCCAGGTAATGGATTATCACTCGAATTCATAGCACCAAAGATTGTCAATGGAGTACCGGAGGTTATAATTGAGGAAGCATATACAACGAGGTGAAATTCTGGGAAACCTCTTTGATAATGTATGTTCTGGGTGGTGAATTAAGCATGAATGGTGTCAAGCAGTTCATGACCAAACAATGGAATTTCGTCAAGTTACCTGACATGTACTACAACAACGAAGGCTATTTTATTTTGAGATTTCATTCGCATAAAGAAAGAGACATTGTTCTATTGAAGGGACTGTATACCATACGAAACATGTCGATGTTACTAGCTGAATGGAAGCCAAATTTCAATTTGAAGACTGATATGCTGCGTACCATCCCGGTTTGGGTCCAGTTTCCCCAATTGCCACTCCATCTATGGGGAAAAATCCTTGGTAAAGCTAGCAAGCGTACTCGGAACCCCGCTAATGACTGATGAATGTACCGCCAACAGATATCGTATTTCATATGCTAGAGTACTAGTCGAAATAGACATCACCCAGGAGCTGATTAAGGAAATAACCATTACGGACGACAATGGAGAAAAGATGCAGCAAATGGTGGAATATGAGTGGAGACCACCGTATTGTATGAAATGTCATCGAATAGGACATAAATGTGAGGACAAACGGCAGGAAAATCAGGTGAAAAATGGGCCCCCAAGGAGAAGAAAACAAATGAGTACCAATTGAAAAAACCTCAGGAGGAGCATGTTCTTAAGACACCAATACACCAGATAGTATTGCTTGTGAATGTTCAGACACAACAACCTATTACAAAGGCCTAAAAGCAGACCAGAATTGAGATTACTAATGGACCAATCCTCCAACCAGCAAATGAACAATAGACAGATGAGTGAGAATCCAAAGGCTGGACAGCAGTTCGGAGGCGTGATAAAGATAAAAGTCAGTCCAGTAGTGCTGGGAAGAATCCTAGAGCGACTCACGTGAAAGGGAAACATGGAAATCTGGTTGCAACACTTGGGGATAGTTCTGCCTCAGTGTTCTTAGAGGATGTTCCATGATCGTTTCATGGAACGTGAGGGGGCTAAATAAAGCGGGCAAGGTTAGAGAGATCAGCTCCCGTCTTCGAAACCTTGAACCTGCAATAACTGTATTAATTGAGACTAGAGTGAAAAAGGAAAAAGATGTGGGAATACGAAAGAAGTTAAAGATGTGTGGTAGTTACATGGATAATTATGCTCATCATGATAATGGCTGAATTTGGATCCACTGGGATGACAACAGCAGACAGGTCAAATTTATTGCGAGCACGGATCAAATGATTCACTATAAAGTGAATGATGCTAATGATAATTTCATGTTCTGGATGACGGCAATATACGCGCAAAACCAATTGCATCATAGAAAGAAGTTATGGCAAGACATTGAGAAAATATGTGCAAACCAGAATGGGCCTTGGATGGTGATCGGTGACTTCAACAATGTTATGAAGATCGAAGATCGAATTGGCGGGAATGAGGTGACTGAGAACGAATACAGGGATCTAATTGAGATGATGAGCAAGATTGAACTATATGCTCTAGAACATCAAGGTGATTATTTCACCTGGTCCAACAAACAGGAACACAATGCGATTTATTCGAGGATTGACCATGTACTGGGAAACGCATATTGGATGCAGCAAAAAAATAATACGACTCTTACTCATGAGAACCTCAGCATCTCCGATCACTCCATGATGGTACTGAATAACAACACGCCAAAAACTAGAGCAAACAGAATTTTTAAATTCATAAACTGCAGCGCGGGTTTGGATCGTTTCTGGGAAACTGTCAGTGATAATTGGAATATGCCAATGGAAGGTAGTCCAATGTTTATTGTTTGGAGGAAATTATTGAGGTTGCAACCACATATAAAATCACTTAGTAAACCTTTGGCTGATGTGAATAACAAAATTCTGCAGACCCGTGAGAAGCTAACAGTGGCCCAGACTGAACTTGCGCATAACAGGCTAAATGGTGATAAAATTCGACAGGTTAAGGAATATACTGCAGAACTTTTGGATTGGCAGGAAAAGGAAGAGAGTATACTGAAACAGAGGGCGAAATTTGATTGGTTACGTCACTGTGATGGTAACAACAAATATTTTCATGCCTCAATTAAAATGAGACAACAATTCAACACCATGAAGAAAATTCAAATGGAGGATGGTTCTTATGCTACAGATCAAAAAGGACTGGAAAATACAGTGCTATATTTCTACACTAAACTCATGGGGACACGTTCCAACGACCTTGAAGCTATTGACATTAGTGCAATGCGTGCGGGCAGCCAGCTGACTGAAAACCAGAGAACAATGTTTAGTGGACCGGTTACAGAAAAAGAAATCAAGGATGCGCTAGATGGTATAGGAAATGACGAGGCGCCGGGTCTAGATGGCTTTGGAGCCTATTTTTTCAAACAGGCATGGAAGATAGTGAAGGTAGATGTTATAACAGCAATTAATGATTTTTTTCAATACCAACCGAATGTATAAGGCGGTGAACTGCTCAATTGTCACGCTTATCCCTAAACACAGTGGAGCGAAGGAAATGAAGGATCATAGACCGATTGCTTGCTGCAGTACCTTATATAAAATCATCTCAAAGGTACTAGCTAATCGATTGGCCATGGTATTAGGAACAATTGTGGGTGATAACCAGGCTGCTTTTGTAAAGGGACAAAAAATTCACAATCATATACTCCTCACTCATGAGTTGATCAAGGGATATGAAAGGAAAAGAATCTCCCCCAGATGCCTTCTTCAAATGGATATCCAAAAAGCATATGATACGGTGGATTAGAATGCGTTAGAGAAGATTTTACTTGAGGTAGGTATCCCGCGAAAATTTGTTGATTGGGTCATGATGGCAGTTTCGACGGTATCATACAGATTCAATGTTAGTGGATACCACTCTGATGTTATGAAAGCAAAAAGGGGTCTACGCCAAGGTGACCCTATCTCGCCTATGCTTTTTGTCATTGTAATGGAATGCTTGAACCGTTACCTCTTCAAAATGCAACAAAATAGTAACTTCAACTATCACCCGAAATGTGAAAAATTGAATATTACAAACTTGTGTTTTGCGGACGACCTCCTCCTATTCTCTAGAGGCGACAAGAATTCAGTCGATTTAATGATGGCGGCTTATGCCAAATTCTCGAAGGCCACGGGTTTAGTTGTGAATCCACAAAAATGTCGAATTTATCTTGCTGGTGTAGATTAGATGACGAAGAAAGATATTCGTATGGCATCAAAGTTCCAAATGGGACAGTTACCGTTCTGGTATCTAGGGGTACCTGTAACGAGTAAGAAGTTATCTATTTCCCAATATTCGCCGCTGATTGACAAAATTGTTGGAAAAGTACAGCACTGGACAGCGCGGTTACTAACTTATGCGGGGAGATTACAGCTTATAAAAAGTGTGATGTTTGCGACGACCAACTATTGGTTAAACTGTTTTCCCTTCCCTAAAGGTGTCCTTAAAAAAATTGAAACAATTTGCCGGGTTTTTCTTTGGACAGGCGGTTTTGCAGGTAACCGTAAGTCACCCGTATCTTGGAAACAGGTCTGCAAACTAGTTGGCTATGGTGGGCTGGATATCATTGATATTGAAGTGTGGAATAATGCCAACTTAATGAAGCTGTTTGGAATTTGAGTGGGAAAGAAGACTCGATGTGGGGAAGATGGATACAGGCATACTACATCAAAAACAGAAGTCTGCTGGATATACAGTGTACCAGCAATGATTCCTGGATTATGAAGGTCATTCTTAGTCAGAGGGATGATATCACTACAAAAGGAAAACTGGCAGAAATCATGGAGGATCCAAACCTTAAAGTTGGCAAAGTTTACAAATCCCTACGAGAAGATGGACAGAAGGTAAGATGGGCAAACTTGAGCTACGGTAATAACGCACGACCCCGCGCTAAATTTATTATGTGGCTGGCTTGTCATGATAGATTAGCAACTAAGGACAGGTTAGCTAGGTTCGGCATGATTGAAAACACTGAATGTTGTTTCTGTTCGAATGATGAATCTCTAAATCATTTATTCTTCGAATGTGAAACAATGGGAAATATTTGGAAGGAAGTCCTACAGTGGATGCAGATCCACCATATCCCGGGGGGCTGGCAAGACGAACTTAACTGGCTGATGTAGAACACAAAGGGAAAGGGAGCAAGGGCGGCTATCATTAAAATGGCGGCATTCGAAACAATATATGAACTTTGGATGATTAGGAACAAAAAAAATTTTGATGCGAATGAAGATACTATCATAGTGGGGAAGAAAGTTATAGATACATTGGTATACAGAGGATGGAATACCAAGAAAATTAGAAATTACATAGCCATTCTTATGTTAGATGCGGGATAATTTCTTTAGCTTTCTTGGCTCTTTTAGTCCTAGTTAGTTTGTGTTAGTGGCTAGATCCAGAAGAGGATCGCTTGTACTTACTGTTATTTTTTGAAGTAATACAAAAGTTTTCTTTTACTCAAAAAAAAAGATTTTAGCTAAGGCTAGATAGACAGTTTTGATAATATGGTGGTTGATAACTTACAAACAACGTTTTAAAAATCGGACCGGATATCGAACTGGTGAAACTTACGGTTTAAGGTTCAATTGGTTAAACCTACGGTCGAACCGTTTATTAAATAAATTAATAATATAAAAGTAAATTTCGTAGATATGTCACACATTATTATATGTTCTCAACTTAATAAAATAAATATTTCAAAAATTCATTACAAATTTAATACAACAATATCAATAATACATAACATAATATAGTTCTACACCATATTTCAGCCATCATTTAAGAATATTTTGACCAAACTAAACTAAAGAATTACAATAAAATAAATTAAACTAATTCAAATCAAAATAAATATAATAAAATATAATAAATAAAATAAAGTTCAAATAATTAAAAATACTTAATTTAAATAAGATAGAATAACAAAATATAAATAATACAATATATTTCATTAAACAACAAAAAATGAAATTTGAGTTGAACTACGACAAACAAGTCTTAATTGACAACAACAAACAATATTGATTTGAAAGAGACGATGTGATGATGAAGTGTGGTTGAAAAAAAAACTATAATTGAGTGATAAAACTTAGAAGTTTGTATAGTTGTAAAAAACACACGGAATTTTTTTTTGTGATTGAGAAACGTATGTTAAGTTTTGATATTAACATATTAAAAAAAAATTTAAAAATGAAAAAAAAATAGTCAATTTGATAAATTTTTTTGAACTGGGCGGTTTTTTAAAACCGGCTCCGATTTTTTGGTTTGAACGATTTTGGACGGTTCAATTCGGTTTTTTTAATTTAACTTCAATTTTAACCCACTAGCAGTTTTAAAAGGTTGACCCAACCGAATTTATCTCCGATTCATAATCCAATCGATTAAACCGGCCGGTTCGGTCCGGTTTTTAAAACATTGCTTACAGGGACCAAAAGACATTTAAATCTAAATATAAAATAGTCAATGAACTAATTAAAATTTGAAGAATATTTTTATCAATTAATTAACAATATTTTTTACAGGAATATGTGAAAAAGGTTTTTTTTTTTTAGTTAGTGAATATAAAAAAGTCATACAGATTGGCGGAAATTGGTTGTAATTTCGGGGAGATTTTCTAGTTTTGTATTTGAAGCATAGCCCCTTTTATTCACTATAATACTTTTTGCATAATTGTTCTTATTAGTACATTTTATCAATATTGTTTTGGTATTAGAAGTTCCCTATTGAAAATCATTAGAGATGAACGGTTTTAATAATGTTGTAAAAACCAATGTAAGTCCACCTTCAAGGAGAGGGTGACTGTGGCTCCCATCAGTTGGTTATCATCTCTTTGGTTAGCATCTCTGTCAATTGTTCAAGTTGAAAGCACCATTTAGGTCCACTAGCATAAAAAAATCAGACAGAGCTTTCTGAATTTGTACTGTGCTTTTTAACTGCAATATTAAGAGGGACTTGGAAACGGAAGCCCCTGGAACTTAGATTCTAGTTTCCTAATATTGAAATGCTATTACAATATCCTACTCCATAACCAAGCTCCTAATTTATATATTTTCAAATTCTATTTCCATAACCAAGCATCTAGTTTATCTATTTTTAAATTCTATTTCCAAAACCGCACACATATAAGAGTTATCAAACTGAAAGAGAGGTTCTTTGTGAAATCATGGTTAAATTATGCATGAACACGACTATGGATTGAAAGCATTTACACTAGAAATCGCCTCTATATTTCATTGAATCAATATATAAAAGATAAAACTCTATTTTGTTGTAAGTACAACATATTAGAATATTGACAACTTGTTTTCATTACATTAAATGACCACTGGAAGTAAGTTGCATAGCCACTACAATCCTCGTGGAAGTGGAAGATCAGTGGTTCTTTCTCCAATCAGAGGTTCATCTGAGCCATGACTGGATAGAATAAAAAGTACAAATCAGTGTAATTCATGTATAGAAGTTATGACAATGAAATTGAACATCAGATATTTACCTAAGATAACTCAAAGCTGACATTCGATAGAGACAGGTAAAGACCAAGATATGCAACCCAATTGTGTAAAAGAATGCAAAAGTTCGGGCATACCTGCAAAGCATAATATTTATCAAATATCGATGCACATAATATTATACCCCCTTAATTTATATATTTTTCTAAAAAAATACATGAAAGAATAACACGCTCAAGTAGTACCAGCCACAGTTAAAAGTTGAAACAATATTATCATTTGGAAGAATACATCAATGTATTTCAAAAAATAAATAAATAAATTGCCCCATAATTAAATAAAACACCAAACAGATTAACACATTAGGTAAAAAGGAGGAAGCAGAAACACAAGAGTATATCTAAAATAAGAAAGAAGCTTACTTGTTACCGAGAAGAAATCGTCCACTGCTGAGTGTGATTCTGTCCCTGAATCCCAACTCCTTATATCTTTGATCTCTTTCCTAATTACATGTATGACAAATAAATAAGTGAAAAACAAGGATTGAATGATATTAAAGGATGTGTTTCAAGTCAGTTTCTTCTTATTTGGCTTTCTCACTCCCTGTTCTGCTCCACTCTCTCAGTGTCAGGTAAAGTGGGTAAAAAGAGGGGGAGATTTAAACAGAAGAACTCCTTATCGAGATAGCCCTGGTACCAGTGTTCTATTGCTTTGACGTGAACTACTAACAGAACTACTAACAGGTATATTGACGTCTGACAAATGGAAGTTCAGTCTTTCTCTATAGAAATAGTTTCCCATGTGTGTATTTATTATTACACTAATATTTTTACTACCCTGACATGAATATAAATACAATACTGGAGTCTGGAGGACAGAGGTATACATTCTCATTCACTTTGTTGGGTTTCCTTTCGATCCTTTTCTCTCCACATTTTCCATCAAATACGTGACAGTCTTTGTTTCCAGAGCTGATTACTGGATATACTAGTGTTTTCTAATCTAATTAGTAAAACACTGAAGAGCTTATACTTTGGATAAAAGTTATTTTCCTGAGTTGTGAAGACAAGCTATCAATGACATCCTCAACCTTAAAGTAGATAGAAGATTCTCGTGAAGATTGTAATGTATGACCTAAGTTATCTTGGGAATATATATATATATATATATATATATATATATATATATATATATATATATATATATATATATATATATATATATATATATATATATATATACTTTGAATGTGTCACCAAATATTTAATGAAAAAAAATAATGAGGCACAAACTACAAACTTTTAAAAGATAAAAAAATGCTTCACTTAGGATGTAATTGTACGAAGAAAATGGCCCACCTTTTTTGAGAATGCAGCAAAAGGATTTATATCTTCCTCGTATATCTTCTTGTATTTAGATTCAACATCTGATGCGAAACCACTTTCAAGATCTTCTACATACTGAGCATAAAATCACAAACAATATCTCCACGTCAAGATAAAAATTAGGTTATAATGTACCAAAATATTGAAGAAAGAAATAGCATGACGTTGCAATAAAGATAATGTACAACACCTTTTTAGAACCCCTAGAAACCACTTTCTCAACATTATAGTCTTGAACATAACGAATTTTCCCATATAATTTAACATTATCTCCTTTGGTCTTTTCCAGTTCCACTGTTAATACCCCAATCTTCTCCTTCAACTGCCTTATTTCCTATAAAATGCAAAAAGTTCACCCATGTCCACCATCATACTAAAACATAAAGATTGATGGAAATAATGTAAAATATAAAGGAATAAAAGATGAATATCCTAAACCAGTATTAACTACAGACACACCTCTTCTGTCTCTCTCAAGCGTGTCCTAAATCGATCTCTCTGACTACATATTACTTTAAGCATAGAGCTCTGATCTTGATCTAAGGCATGCCTTTGATCCATATTCTGATGCTGCAGAAGCAATATAATCTTAAAAATCAAGTTATGTAGGTAAATGTTTCACCACAGGATAATAATTGCATCAGTTAACAGTTAAAAGAAAGGCAACACAATGCAGAATAAAATATTTAATGTGTAAACACTCGCTACAAAACTATATGGTACAAGAATAAAATTATCAATGCTTCCCAAGATCATTAAAGACAACTAATTTGGTTTTATATGGGGGAAAACAGTAATAAATCACCAACGGGATACCGCATCTCTTCAGTTGTTGAAATTATGGTATTTGACTTTTGCTGAAGATTATGTGTTTCACAAATAAGTAAAGCATGGTAAGAAAAGCCTATTGAAAAATAGAATTCACCTCAGACACATCACTCCGATTAGCCTCTGATAGATCCCAGTCATCCAGGAAAGTTCCTTTATGATCTTTAGAACTGGAACTATATCCCTGGGTCAAAAGAGCAGCTAGGTGATAAATATATAAATAAAATGCTTAGCGAGAAAAATAAATTGGTCCATCTTCTATTTGTGATTGATGTAGTAATAGAAGTTTCAATAATAATAATTGTTCCAAACCTTGGATATATCATCTTCCAACTTTTGTATCAGTTTTTGTTGTTCATTAACCTTAGCAGAAAGTTCTGCTACCTTCAGCTCGGCTGTTTCAAGTGAAGACTTTTTTTCAGAAAGTTTGACCTGAAAACGATAAAACTACATCTGAAAAACAATAGATACAATACTTGCAGATTATATCTGGGAATAGTCATAGAAAGCAAATAACATGGGTTTTTGATCCCATAACATGATCAAATACAGAAATTATAGGCGCAGTAGCAGTCCATGGCTTCTAGGGAAGCTACACTAAATATAGTCAAAATTATGTGAGTTGATTAATTCTACTCATCATTAGTTTCTTAATATTGCGGATGGCATCAAATGCCTTGTTGCTATTAACCCATGCTCATACCTTCAACTGTGTTAGCTCGTGTTCCATTTTACGGTTCTTATCAAGAAGAAGTGATTCCATCTGGCTCATCTCCTCCCCACTGGTGGCCACTTCCCAGTCTTCAGCCTCAATTGAATTATAACCCACTGCCTGAATGTATGACCACGATTTAGATGGATAGTGCATAGCTTGGTACCCAAAAGGAGGTAAGATAAAAGGCCGTTTAAAATGAGCAGTTTAATCACCTGCAAAATTTTTACTTTCTTACGCAAATCATCAACTATTTTTTCTGTCGGCCTTGTCTGAAGCTCTTTCTTCATTGCCACAATAGAAGCTTCCTATATCAAGAGAAAGCATAACAGAAAAAAGTTAGAGCAGAACACGTCTTAAACACAACAGACACAAGTATTGAGATAAGAAGTCATAAGCAGACTACATTAAAACTGTATCTTTTTTTAGTTAGGAAAGACTTTATTTTCCGATAAGGATTTAGGACACCAGACACCGAACACACAAGAAAAAGCACTGTCATGATTTTTGCATCTCAAGTAAGGGCAACAAAATAACTCTCATCAGTCCAAAAGCCCAATAAAATAGAGATGATATTAAGGGGATGTGGTAAAAAAAAAATCTTAAATAAAGCTTAAACAATTTCAGGAACAGAGAAAGGAGAAATTATGTGCACGCGTAAATGGATTTATAACCTTCCTATATACTTGGTTATATGCTCTGGGGAGAGCAGCCATAGAAACTTCATACTTGCTATGAATACAGATGGAGTGATATTGGGAACTCAAAAGACCTAAACATGGTTTTTATTGATTTGAAAAAGATGTATGACAAAGTATCCTGAGAAGTGTTTTATGGAAGGTTCTACAATAGAAAAGAGTTCCAGCTGCTTATGTTCAAGTAATCAAATGCATGTGTAAGTGGGCCATGACTAGTGTGAGAGCATAAGGTGAAAAAGTAAGACAGTGCCCCATAATCATAGGTGTGCACCAAGGGTCAATTGAGGCATACAAAGTTAGCAAGAGACATATATTACAGATTAGAGGTGAAATTCAATATTACACAATATTATAAGTCTCATGGGATAAAGCTTGGATGATTTTGATGAAAATGGATTGCTACTAGCATTACATCTGATTTGGTACTGTGCAATGGTCCAAACAAAACCCAAAATATATGGGATCAAAATTTTCAGGCATTCACAATCTTTGGTTCATCCATCAGCAGATACTGATAATTTGAAAAAAATTTCTAATAAGAAATTATAACATTCATTTTCAAAGAATGGTCAGATCAAAATAGATTAAGGAAAATATAGTTTAGTCTCCAAAAATACTTCGGAAACAGAAAAGTCACCTTTTCATTGAGCATTGCTGTAAATTTCTTCACATCATTAATGTGTTCTTCCCGTTCATTTGACAAAGTTGTTTCAATATTGTGTAGCTCCATGTTCAATTCAGAGATTAACTTCTCTTTGGCAATTAAAGAGTTTTCAAGTGCATTATTTGAGTCTAAATTATCACTGCAAAAATATAAACAGTAATGTAAGACTGTTGCCCAAATACAGAAGAGAAAAAAAATAGATCTGTGTGGAATTAATGAGAAGTATGCATATATAGATAATATATAGATAGGAAGGCAGATGGACAGAAACAAGTTGACTACCCTTGTACCACTGAAAATTTTATGTATGGTATGTTCATCATGTAAAGAATAATTAAGATAAGTCTTTCTAACGAGTACCTAGGGGATTTAAGAACTCTAAATAAAGAAGTTATTCTTTAAAAAATGTTAACTATTTCAATTTTCAAGGTATTGAATACACACACTTCCATGAAAAATTATTTTTACATTTCCCTTATAAGAAAGCTAAGAGATCAAGAAGGCAGTGAGCGAAGCAAGAACTCAAGTTTTTGACGGATTATGAAAGGGTCAGACTAAGATTCCTCTTTGTGTTAGAGTGCTCTAAGAGTAGTTAGAGAAGCCCTCTACTACTATTATCGTTAACTATCAATAAAACACCCTATTTTCCTTAATTTCATCTATTCATTCTCCTTTTCTTGTGTTGGTTTATCATTTCGGTTTGCAGTTTGCAAGACTCGTTAATTTCTACCATTATACTAGTTATATAGCTCAATGCAATATAAAAGGATGCTAGTTATATTGCTCAGCAAGCCATTCCCATAACTTTAACTCAGATTCTTTCCAACAATTATCTTTGGTAGGATAACGAGAAAGAAACTTTAGAGGAAATACATATTGGAATATGTAGTAAAAGGATGCTAGAGATAGTATGGCTATATTTAATTCTTAAACTCAAAACACTTTTCTTTTTATAGAATTTGGAAGATAAGACGGATCATTTTCATTTAGAAATCACAATGTGCTATGCAGCTATAGCCTATAGCTGCAAGTTATTTTTACTTTGGGTAACATTATAATTTATCCAAAAAGTAAAAATGGAAAAAGACAAGGATTAACTTACGTCTTCTTATTTTCAGAATCTTCATTTGCTGTTACTAACTGAGATCGAAGTACTCCCTGCATGTACAACAAAGCATCAATGAAAGTCATCAGAAACTTGGGATGGGATTATCTATTTCACTCAATTAGCAGGACAAAAACATGTAATATTGTTTCTTACAGCAATGGATAATAACTTTACTATATATTACTAATTTACTATTACTACTATCTTTGCCTCTTTATATAAGAACCCTTTTAACAAATTCATAAAAATTAAGAAACATGGTTAATTTAGTTAGCGACATCAAATTTGTTTAAAGAATTGTATTATTTTTCAAAATTATTAGGACTCATGAGTCATGACCTCACTCTTTTTAACATAAAGAATTGTATTATATTTCAAAATTGAAGAGATAAATCATCAAACAATAAAACCACTTACACATGAAGATAACAATACATTTGAAATCATATAGAAGTTTGAGTATCATACCTTCTCTCTCTCCAAACCAAGAAGCATTGTCTGTGCTCGTTCAACTTCATCCATCAGCAGATTGGCTTCTGCTTGCTTAGCTGCCCTCTCTTCCTCTGAAATTATCATTACCTTAAAAGATCATTTTCAATATAGAAAATTCTTTGATTCATAATTTCAAAATGAAGAAAGAAAAGGCATGGTGCTGAAGTCAGATTGCATATGTAATATAAGCAATATGTGCATGCCCATATTTGAAAAATATTTGATTACCAGACTGAGCACGGAGTTCAAACAACTGGTTTTGTGCAAGTTCATGTAATTTCTTCATATTTGAAACACTTTCTTTAGCACTCTGCAGCTGGTCCTGTAGTAGTTGTTCCCTGCAAACAATAAAGGAATCAATAGTCTTGGTAAGCAATAAAAAGGCAGAGAAGGATGGTTCTAATACTGTAGTCAATGTATAAAGCAAGATCAGCAAACAAATAATATACAAATTCAATATTCGTGTACAGTAACCATGAAAATACCGTTCTTTTAAAATTTCTAATGTTTTTTGGTTCTCCTCTGCTAGATTGCGATGCTTAATCTCCACAATTTCTTTTACTTTCTCTTCCATCTGATATGAGTTTAAATTCCAAGTGAAATCAGTAGCTTAATCTTCAGAAATGAATCAGAGACTATGATATTATGCAATCGTGTATCCCATAATTTAAGTATTAACAACCTGCTGTTCTAATTGCCTGCTTCGCTCTTCAAGTCTCCGTATTGTGGCCTGCTGATTCTTCAAGTGAGTTGCCTCTGTTCTAAACTCCTCAAGCTCAACTTTCATTTTCCGGTTCTCAGATTCAAGCTCAGACAGCGTGATATCTTGCTCCTATACATAGAAAGATATGAAAAATGAACAAGCAACTAACTTTCCATAAGCATGCAAGTAGAGGTCTATAATCCTGTAAAGCCACTTACATCTAGCCACTAACTGGAATAAGTAGATAATCATAAACAAATAGACAGTTAATGTTTAGGGGAAAGACATCGTAAGTTTTGAGAAACATAAATTTCCTATATCACTTTTAGGATGATCACAAGTTTCACACAAGGTATATCTGATAGTTTTATTGGACCTGTATAGATGTGGCTGGCAAGGTGTTGGTGCAAGAATAGAAATCACTCATCATTAGGGTGGCAGGAAGCAGAGATAAGACATATGGCACTGTACAGGCTTCTTAAGCAGTGATTCTTGCAATGGTTATATGGAACTTGATGGTCACACTCGTGATACATCTAAATGGCACATGAATTATATTAATGAATGTCGGTATTCATTAATATGACCATCAATAAATTTCCCTCGATTGAAAAAAATGCATCAATAATTTATATATGAGAAATGTACATTCATACACATCTCGTGTCAACCACATATAATGAATACAAACATACACAAAATTCAAAACAAAAATGGATTAAAATTGACAGGTATATTTTTAATGCAACTTGGTTCATGGAGAATTTTATGTAGCGCTGGAACTCACAGCAACTGAGGCAAGAGCTGGATAAGGATCAGGGGCTTCGTACAGCTTTTGATAGATGTTAAGAAAAGCATTTTCCCCAAACTTTGCTCTTTTAGTAAGATTATCAACCTCTTCCTGGTACCCCTTAAGCAAGGCATTAAACAAATTTGACTTATCCTCAGACGAAGCTTTCTTGAAATCTGTTTGCAGCATAGTTTGTGATCTTTCAGGCATATTAAGTAGCTCAAACAATAAAATAGTTAAAATATTATAACAAATGTTACAGAAATGGGGTGCGGAAAAGAACATCACAGCTATGATAACCATATGGTTCCAAATTTTTAAACCCAGATGTTTCTATTTGGGATTGAGTGAATGACAAAGTATCCCTCATGTGTATACTTTAACCATGATTTGAAAATAGTAGGGAAGGTATGCATACTTCTAGTGCTCTCTGCAAGCTTCCGCCTATTTTTCTGACTGTTTTCCTGGTTTTCTGCAATTCGAAGCCCTTGTTCATCTAACACGGATTTCTCCTTCTCTAAGTCAAAATCTGAAAAGGAGAAAATAAAATTATTACACCTATAAGATTTCCCTTCTGATTTTGTTAGTGAGGAAAACTTATTCAAATATTTAGACCATTTA
The DNA here is from genome assembly GCA_963859935.3 of Lathyrus sativus. Lineage (NCBI taxonomy): Eukaryota > Viridiplantae > Streptophyta > Magnoliopsida > Fabales > Fabaceae > Lathyrus > Lathyrus sativus. The sequence goes on along the minus strand of OZ012741.1, from coordinate 708,148,448 downwards.
CCAAATTAGGCACAAAAATAATATGATAAACAAAAATTTGGCATAGCATTTTTGTATTTACTATATGGTTTTAAATTCTAAAAAAGAACAGCATTCGTTTTAAATAATAAAGTGACATCAAAGAAAACCATTCGTTAAAATTTTGCAGCCTATTAATCGGTACCGACGGCTTCCCTTCTAATACTATCTCTGAATTAAAAAAACATGAAAGGGAAATTACTCAAGCATTCAACAAAGGAAGTTATTCTTGTATGAACTGTGTTTCTATCAGAATCTATGAAGCACGGACACCGGAAATACGACATTGACACTAAAGCGCCGACACCGGTAATAATTTTTAAAAAATGAATAAACTAAACATAATCACAAGTGTCCGTGTCTGTTTCGATCTGTTTCGAACACCGACACATACACACCTTTTTTCAGAGCGTCAATGTTTCAATTAATTCAAAAGTCAAATCATGTATACCATATTTCATTAAAAGAAAATCCTACCATTTAGTAATTTTTTTACAATATAATTTTATTCAATTCAATCTAATCTAACTCTCCTTGGTTCTAAGTTGAAGTGTTCCAAACATGGCGTAGAAGTGATTCAGCCATTTTCCCTCAGTTTCTTCAAAAATTTACCAAGATCTACATAATGTGGATTTCTCCCAAATAAGAAGAACAATTTATATTTTATACTGCATTTGGTGCATTTAAGCTCGATCATGATGCTTAGAGATCTAATTTTGAACTTAACCTTCCGTTTTCGATAAAGTAAAAAATGAAAATTGAAAAACTAGAACTCAATGTCTCGGATTACAGTGCAATTGAGTATCGGAAACTTGGATTCTTCGTTTTTCAAGCTAAACCGAAGCAAAACAACACTAGAAAATAAATTACATTATGCTTCTGAAATTGGTAGATTCTATGAATTGAATTGAAATGAATCGGACCTTTCCAGAAGGCGGAGACGACGGAGATCGGAGAATTTGTAGTGTCCCTCTCCGATCCACTTGGCGGAGACTCCATTTTTGTCGCCGATGAATATGAAATTCAACTTTGTTCGAGAAATTGAAGTATTGATCGGTGCGAGCTTTTCTTTCACCGAACGAAATGAAAACAACCGTGTGTTGTGGAGGCAACGCTGCGTGTGTTGTGTGTATCTCGATTAAGAAATGGATCGACGGGAGAATTTCAGGAATTTGTTATATGCATCCCTCATTTTAGTTATACGCCCTTCTTTATTTGTCTCACATAAATACAAATAAAAGAACGTTATCCGAAATAAAATAAAAAAATTGAAAGCTTAAAAAATACTATATCCGTTTTTTATTACAAGAAATTTTGTAAAAATATTTTGTACATAATATCAATAAAGGATTATGTTATTTTTTATTAAAATATTAAATATATATTATTTCTCTCTTTTTAATTATTTAAATTTATCTTTTCAATATCATTAACGAAAAATAATTTTGTAAAATCTTTCATAATTTTTCTTTTACATATCGTAATTATTACATTTTTTCATATGTATAAACAGTCAAAAACTACTTATAATAAAAAACTTATAATAAAAAACAGACAAAGTATATACTATTAAGGATTGTCCATTATACTATTCGCCCAGATGGGTTTCTTTTATTAATGAGATTAATTATTATAGACAGTCAGTGTAAAAAATTTTACATCGTTGATTCATCACCATCGTTCATTTGCCTTATTTTATAAGTGGTTAAAATAAAAGTCAAACACTTTTAAATGTTCAATGACTATGATTAACTGACAGCGTAAAATTATTTTACACTGTCAATGTATTTCAATTAAATTTTTTATTAATTTATGACTCAAAATATAAATAATATTTTTATATATTTATTTTTTATTTAAGTTAAATTAAAATAAAAGAGAAGTCAAAGTTTAAAATAAAATTAAAAAGATTATAATTGAAACAAAAATAAATTACACCAAAACAAAATTTAGATATAAATATTTTTCACAAATCTCTTATGAAAAATAAAATAAAAAATTAAAAGAGTGTGTTTGATAAATAACATTGGACGTATCATAAATCACTATGGTATATCTTATGTCACTATTATGAAAAATATTCAAATTACTTATTGATCTCCACGTACATCTATGGAAGAGGTTGGGAGCACAATTAATATAATAGTTGAATTAAATCACTAAATTGTTGTTTTAAAGTTTAATTAATCACTTGATTGAGATAGTGTTTTTGACTAAGCCGGTGTCTGTCTTTCAGTCGAGCAGGTCAAACCCAGTGTTATGCTGATGAGGTTTAACAAGGTTCAATTTTCTATGTCGAGCACAAGTCTTGATAAGGTACGCTAGTCGGGCAGAAGACTCTCTTGACGGGGAAGCCCACGTACTTCCCCACGTTTTCCACGTGTTTCCCACGCGGAGACACGTCATCAGGGAACTACCCACTTCCGAAAGAGATGGTCAGCCCACCTTCCGAAGATCACAGGACAGTTGATCCAGGGCAAATACCACGTGTTGGTCTTCACTACGCCACATAAGCCCTGACAATTATTTGTGTTGGGCTTGACAATCTGGTCAAATGCAATGTAACTGTTGGCTCTGCGTTGGTGGCACATTATAAATATCATCTTTCACCAGAGGGTCAAGTATTCTATTCACTACACATTTCTTTGTACTTGCTCTCTCTCTAGTTCCGTTACTCACTTAAGCATAGGAGAATCTTGCAGGTACACCCTTTTTTCTCCTCCATAATACTGGTGAAGGCAGCAACTCACGACGCGTGGCAGGCTACTGACTCCTTTTTAATTAGGTAAGATTAGTGGCGTCGTCTGTGGGAACTCTTTGTTTCCTCGTTCTTTCTCCTGTCCAAGCACAGAAGCTCAAGAACCAAAGCAACCTTCAACTTCCACTCTAATCATGGTCAGCCCACGCGACGACAATGCTCCTAAAACCACCTACATCCCTTTTAACAACGGAGACGGCCACAGCCCCAAAGCGACTGTCTGCAACAAAGAAGGCGACTACAGGGACAGGTGCACCGTCTCTCCCTCCTCGGAAGACGTGACTTTTGTTGTACCCCAAAATTTGACCAACCTTTTTTTTCAACCTGGCTTTTGCTTCGCATTTCATTTGCATATCATTTAGGTCGATCATTTAGCACATATTGCTCATGTTATCAGCCGGAGTGATTTATCGGGATTACAGCCGCTTTGCTCGCATTTTAGACGATTCAAACCAGTTCAAGTGATGAGGAGTTCCATGTCGAAATCGAGCGGAGTTTGTCCTCATTCTGGTGGTTCAGTCTGTGCTGGTAATTTTGTCGCGTTTCGGTGGTCGCCCTTTTTTTCCGTTCATTTAGCTGCATTTTTGTGTTTTTTGTTTTTACTTTCTGCTTTAATTTCTTTTTATGGTTTTTACATAATTTTATCAGAAATAGAATTAGACTTAGAATTTAGCTTTTATTCAATAGAATTAATAGAACTTTAGTTTTCATTTTATAATTATTGATTTAGATTTGTTTAGAATTTTAAATAGTATTGTTAGAAATAGAATTTTATGTTTAGTTTAATTAATTTTATTAGAAAATAGTTTTTTAGAATAGATTTTTATTAATTTTTAGCATCGAATTTTAATTAGAATATGGCATTTTTAATAGACTTTTAAAAATAGTTTTATTAGAAATATAAATAGAATTTATTTAGTTTTTCATTAGAATTATTTCAATTAGAGGTTAATTAGTTTAAAATAGGTTTTTAATTTAGATTATTTGTCTAGGATTAGATTTTAATAGTCGGTTAATTAGTTTTAGAATTAATTAGAAGTTTGGATTAGATTTAGTCTTAGTTAGAAATTATAGTTAGCTAATTAGTATTATTAGAATTAGTTTTATTAGTTAATTGGTTTAGAAGTTTAATTAGGAGCTTAGTTTACATTAATCATTAATTAGAATTTCAATTAATCAGCAAAATCACAAACAATGCTGCCATGTGTCACTTTCTGGGGGTATATATCCCTATTCATTTTCTTCTTCACAGAACCCTAGACAGTCACCTCCGCTACACTATTCATCATCATTTTTCAGCAAAAAAAAATTTTCGCGAATCAACCGCCATCGCAACTCCAAACTCCACCCGCGAAACTCCGAAATAGTCGTAAATTCAAACGCGTTCAAACAATTTTCCACTTCACCAAAATCCGAAAACCCATTAAACCAAACCATCCCCTGTTCTTCAACTGAAACCCGTCGACAACCAAAACCCATCTCAAGCCTTCATCATCAACCTTTCACCTTCCTCATGAACAACCACGACAACCCATTTCATATTTTTCAACAAATCCAACAGACTCATCCATCATTTTCAACCACTTCATCTCCTCAACACAAACCCATTTTCACTTCTTCATCTTCTTTCAACCAACATGAACCCAGAAGCAAAAAACAAAAATGGAGTCCAAAATATTTGAACAGAGGCGAGTGAAAGAGGACGAAACGGAAAGGGTGTCGTAGTGTTTGATCGAGGTTTGGGGAGATGGGACTTGTGTGTTTCATTTTAGGACGTTCCTGATATTGAACAGTTAGAGAAGGAGGAGTTCGATTTCATTTTGTTATTTTAATGACTTGGAATCGTTGTTGCTATCCCCCTCCCTTTTCTTTTGTTGCGGGTCCGGTGGGTAGGTGATGGACTTATCCAAGCCCAAATGATCCTTCTCTTGTTTTCTGACCCTATTCTTGGGTTCACACCCCCTTTGTTTTAACTTTATAAAATAGTTATCTAAAATGTAAATTATTTTATGTTTTAGTTTTTTTTAACAGATTGTAAATATATTATATATATTATTATTTTGAGATTTTCTTCCTTTTCTAATTCTAGTTTTTTTTAGAGGATTTACATGTTTTAGAAGTTAGATTTAATTTTTTTATTTCTCATTGAGCATTTTATTTCACTTTTGCTATTTTTGGTCGATGAGAGGCCTCTATTGTTTTTCTGTCAAATTATTTATGAGAAACGATAGATTCGAAACCATTTTCTCTCTTCTTTTTCATCTTCGACTTTATTTTCATCTTTATTTCATTTTGATCGTTTTTGGTCGATGACGACACTTCCATAATACGTTACCAGTCAAATTATTGATGAATAATGTTGGATCCGAGACCACCTTTCTTTCCTCGTTTCTTCTTCTTTTCGATTTTATTTTGACTTTCCTCGATCGATGAAGTCTTGTATCCGTAAGTGTCAGATTTATCAGAGTTGATAACCTTCTCGATCTTAAATCTATGGATAATAACCATTTGGGTCATTTTCTTTACTTTAGGATCGCGATAGGTTACCTTCGATTAATCGACATTATGTTTTCGATTAAGACGAGATCCCACTGTTTTTGGTCCGTGCGACACGATTCAATTGGAGAATGATCCACAATATCATTTCTCTATCTTGTCAATAGTACGAATATCAACTATGTGACCTCCTATAGTTTGACTTCCTTCATAAGTCGAGCTACAACGGTTTAGCGTCACATTGGATCCGATTTAATTCACCTTGACCCTTTCGATTCGTATTTCAAAACATCATCACCAACGATCAAAGAGGAGATTAGAAGCTTGGAAATGAAGCTTGCACGCAATTTCAAGGGTCAACGGAACCACTCTGTTTGGTAACTTTCCTTACTTTAAACGTTTAATCAACTGCGACGAGTGTTGTGAGCCAAGCGTTAGATACATAGGAAATGATGAGTGGGGAGCCTCTCCTTTCTCGTCTAGAGTGTTTAGCGTATGCCCTTTGGGCGATATGCGACACATTCGCTCTTACGTCTTAGGATTTAGCGTAGTGCATCCCGATCTGATTCCCTTCCGTTTAGGCGTTCCAGGCCTAGGACCATTTTCTCTTGCATCCGTGCGATCGAGACCCGTTAACCGTAGTCAGCCGAACTACGGCTGCTTTGATTTCTCATACCTGTTGAGAATACATAGGCACAGGATTGTGATGATTTTGGCGAGCACTTTTCTTTCTTTCCCACCTTTAGTCTCCCATTCCTTTTTACCTAAGGACATGCTACGTCCGTTCTACCGCAAACAAGTAACGCTTAAGTCTCCAATGGTCGAGCAGCAATAGACCTAACTGCTAGAATGCATACGCTAGTATCATCTACCCGAACCTTTTCTCTCGCCCCCGTGCGATCGAGAACACCCCGTTTCCCGTAGTTAGCCCGAACTGCATTTGCTCTGATTTCTCATACCATATGAGGATACGTAGGCACAAGACGATGATGTCTTGGCGAGCAACCTTCACCCCACCACCCGTAGTTTTCCGAACTATGTTAACTCTGACTTTCCAATTGCACGAGGAAATACGTAGGCATAGGACGACGATATCCTATCGAGTCTCTTTTCTTTTCTTTTGTCCCTCGTTCTCCAGCCTTTTAGATAGTTTTTTACTCGTAGATTAGACAACAAGTGTGGATCCCGTTGAGTACAACGGACGTGAGGGGTGTTCATACCTTCCCCTTGCGTAACCGACTCTCGAACCCAATATTTGGTTGCGATGACCTGTCTTTTCCCTTTTTCGTAGGTTTTTTCTGATCGTTTCCTTTCCCTCTCTTTGGGATAAATAACAAACGGTGGCGACTCTTCTGTCTTTGACGGTGCCCTTTTCCGTAGCGATGCGACAGCTGGCGACTCTGCTGGGGACTTTCTCATCCCCTATGCGAGTCAATCATAGTGCTTGTCTTTTTTTGTTTGTGGGTTTGTATATTTGTGTGTTGTATTTTATATATTGTTGTATTTACATTTTTCGCACTTTATTATCTATTGTTGTTGTGTTGTTGGGTGGGATTGTTTCTTTGAGAGATAAGCTAAAACCCAGGCTTGAGTACATACTTAGAATTAGAGTGGAAAGTAGTGATGGGCCTGTATGTTAGCATGCACTAGTCCTCACGAAATTCGCGTTCAGACGAGATTTTCTTTGAAGACATCATATCTCGTACATTGGTCGATAGGGGACGTTGGATCTGGAAACTGTCGACTCTGGAGACCGATCATTTAGGAGTCAGCTAAGTGAGGCCGCTTTGTTATACTATGATGCCAAACCAGAAATGGTAAACGTATCATCATTTCTCGAAAGTATGTGACGCTGATGGCCACATAGGACGCCGAACCTTGTCAGATATTAGGTTCATACCTTATGAGTGGGAGGGTTATGCAGGAAAATTGACCTCCAACCTACCCGGATTTCTTATCAGTGCATACCTTTGATCTCTGATGTTATGTAGGTCCTATATTTTGGTCTTTTGTTGTTCCAGTATTTTCTCGTTGAAGCGAAGTTTTGGTTCATCCAGTTAGCAGCGCAACAGTTTTTCAGAGATTTGTGAAGGTTGTGATCCCGTGTTTGTTGCATTTTGCATTTCATTTGCATAAGCATCTTTGCATCATTTTGCATATCATTTTTCAGCAAGCCAGAGCTCTTATCTTGCCTTTGTTTTTGATCAGAAAGTGATTCCCTAGTGCCCGTTCTGAATAAGTGGTGATTGTTGGGAGACGACCAAGTGTTTGAAGAAGGATTGAGCAGTGTTAAGAAGTGAAATTAAGTTGGGAGCTGTTGGTAGCTATGTCAGGAAACGACCTCCAGAATGTTGATACCCCGTCAGGTTTTGCTGTGACGACCAATCCTCTGTATGATTCTCTGCCTGATGAAGACTCTCCGCAAGTGAACAACCTTACTCAAGCTCAGCATGTGCAGCCCTCTGTTGAGGACCAAGACTTACATGAATAGTTTGTTATCCGAAGTGAATGTCCCTCTTCTCCTGATACTACAGATTGTCATGATGTTGCTTTCTTTGTGTTGAATTCCCGAAGAGAGGTCTCAATGATAAAGACGAAGGACCCGAGAGCTCTTGAGTATGCTAAAAGGTTTCATGTGTTGGAGGAAAAACTCAAGGCCTTGGAAATTCAAGATGCTTTTGGTCTCGATGCTTCAGATATGTGTTTGGTTCCCGACTTAGTGTTACCTCTGAATTTCAAAACACCAAGGTTTGAGAAATACAAAGGAGATAGTTGCCCGAGGCAACATTGGTGATGTTCTGCAGAAGAATGACTTTGTTTGTGCGTAACGACAAGCTTATGATTCACTGTTTTCAGGACAGTCTAAGTGGGGCATCTTCCACTTGGTACATGAAGTTAGAGAGTAATGAGATCCAATCATGGATGGACTTAGCTAAGGCTTTTCTGAAGCAGGACGAATATAATCTTGATATGGCTCCCAGTCGCATTCAGTTGCAAAACTTGTCTCAAGAGAACAATGAACCCTTTAGGAGGTATGCTCAGAGATGGAGAGAGTTTGCTTTCAAAGTACAACCGCCGCTTCTAGACCAAGAGTTACATATATGTTCATGAACTCCTTGCAGAGCCCATACTTTGAAAGGATGATTGGAATTACACCAAACTTCTCTAACCTGGTAACAGCAGAAGAACATATTGAGAATGGCATAAAAAGTGGAAAAGTTCAGGATGTCTCGAGCAGTCAGGCCAGTGAAACGGAATCCCTTGGTAATTCTCAAGAACAAGAAAATGTGATCAATGCAGTCGTGGCAGATGTTGGTTATTCTCAGGGTGAATCGGTGAAATCTTTTGGTTCTTCATCTTCTCAGCAGTCATTATCTTTTGTGTCACGTTGTTCTTATGGACAGACAATTGTGCCTAGGGCACCACATCAGCAACCTTGGGTCGCTCCTCATGCAAATCAACAAGGCCATGGCCGATGTTACCCGAATCAGTACCAGAATCAGAATAGGCCTCGCAACAACTTGGAAAGAATGACTGTTCCTCTTCATCCAGTTCATATGTCATACATTCATCTTATCCCATATCTGATTCAAAACTCATTGGTGGAGCCCAAGACTCTTAAGCCTGTGCCAGAACTTTACCCTCCTGGGTACAATCCCCATGTTCAGTATGGATATTATGGCGGATCCATGGGGCACTCGACTGAAGATTGTAAAGCCTTCCAAGCCAAGGTACAACAGTTGATTGACAAAGGGTGCATATCTTTTCCAGAAGGAAGTTTGGTTGTTCATGTCAACCTCTCAGATGTCTAAGCTCAAAGATTCAAAGGATCATTTCCAGAAGCCAGTGGTCAAGACAGGCAGACATCCACAACATTGACAGTCCTTGGATCCTTTTATCATTTGTATTTGTAGTTTCTTTCCTGTTAGTTGCTACTTGCTTTTAAACATTGTTATTTTGAATGGTAATATTAATGAAGTGAGTATGCATTTTTCTGAATTAATCATGTCGCATTCGCTCATTTATCACAAAGCACAGACACATACACCTTTTATCCACTCCACTTTATCACTGTTATTTAGAAAAGATTGGAGGGAGGATGGCAAAAACTGAATACCCATAATTGTTGATCGTATGCTTTCGGATAAAATCCTGCTGATGATGTACAGACATTATTTCAAATCCTCTAAACACCGGAGAGATAAGGAGTTAGTCCCTAGTTAACCACTTAGAGTCTAAAAGTAGAAGTTTCTTTCGGACTCTTAAACCATTACATCTTAACCTGGGGCAGGGTAGTTGTCAGTTAATTTGACCGAGTGTTCAAATCTTATAGAGGAGTGTCCCCATTCAAGGACTAATTGTCCCTCTCAAGAGGTCATATATCATCAACCACAATGGTTATACCTCACCAATCTGGAGTGAGACAGTCGCAACCCTTTTGGAGAAATCAAGACAACCAGTGTCACACGACTTGTTTCAAAGAAGAAGAAAAGAAAAATGAGAAAGCCCGCTAAGTTGAAAAGCTGGAAAGCAAATACTTAGGCAAAACTGAGGCATCCCGCTGGACTTCAAAACAAAGAAGAAAATCAGTCCAGGAAAAAATTAGAGAATAAAAGAATGAAAAGAAAGGATTTCAGAAGAAAAATCCTCAAACAAGAACAAAGTCGTGTGGCTACAGACACAGAAGACAAAATGGGTAACTATCGCTCCAAAAAACCTTGTGAGTTCCTTAACCATCACTCCTACCATTCAATAAACCTTTTGAAGGTGAGCGCTTGTGCTAAGTTAGCTGAACATATGATTGGAGATCATCACGGAGAAGGGGTGGGTACAAATCATACTTTGAGCCTAATATCTTTTGTTTCAATAACCGTAAACCAAACCACGTTACAACCCTTGAAAGACCTAATTAAGGCAGGGTTTATTCTGAAAGCATACTATCGTAAGGTTGCGTAAATTGACTCCTTACATATTTTCTACTCATCGGCATCGGTGTCATTATCCTTGTTATATCTTTCACACCAATCAAGTTAGCACAATGTTTGGACTAAATGGTCCATTCGTCTCACTACCACGACACTTAATAAGTGCCATTTCTTTCAAAATCTGCATGAGCATCGTATCAAAATTACCATTCATGAACAAACAATTTTAATTGCAGGTCAGTAATTGACACGGAGGAAATTCCAACAGGGAGCAATCTAACAGGACTGAATCATTCAGTAGTCTGGATCAAAATCGAGTATACTTTGTGACCTTGTGGATCTGGGGCATTGACATCCGGTGAGTTTGGAATCATTCAGTCTGAGGCAAATCCCCAAGCATCGGTTGATTATGGGGCAAATCATTCAAGAACCGGTTAATCAAAATTGAATCATCTCGAGATTCCACCAATCAGGGGCAAGTCACCTGGAGATTCATTTGATTGAGGGAAGATCCTCCAGTATTCAGTCAGGATAAGTCGCTTCAGCGCTCATTCAGGGGCAAACTATTTTAAGAGTGCATTGAAGCCAACCACCATGAGAGTCAGTTAATCAAGGATAAATCCTTCCATGGTACAAATTCTGGGGCAAGCCATCTCGAGGTCGTATCATGGCAAGCTACTTTCTTTTTAGGGTGAACTTTCCCGAGGATCAAACGGGGGCAAGTTGAACCACACTGGGGCAAGTTACACAAGCAAGTGCATTTCCGTCGGCAAAAGTTGAGTGTCGGGGAATTGTGCCATCACCTCATCCTATAGCCTGAACCTATTACCTGTCAGAATTCTGTAACATAAAATATTTCCAAAGCTCAGTTCTCATCTGGCAAACCTTTAAACCAGCTCTTGTCTGGTCAACCCTTCAGTAAACACCAGTTCCCGTCTGGTATATGTCAAACCTTTAAACCAGTTCCCGTCTGGTTACCCATTCTTTAGCCCGTTGTTTAACCAATTCTCATCTGGCAAACACCATTTCAAAGTCCAGTTCTCGTCTGGCAAACCACAAAATCAGTTCCCGTCTGATACCAAACCAGAAGTCAGTTCCCGCATGACAACTTAACCTTTTGGCATCAGTTCTCGCTTGGTGGTCTACCTTTTGAGTACTAGTTCTCGTCTGGTAGTTCCCCTTCAAAGCTCACTTTCATTGGTAACCAAGAATAAATCCATAAACATCCAATCACCTTAAACCTGGTCCGTCCCTAAACCAAAAGCCCAACTATATTCCCAGTGGCTCACATGCTATCACTTTCCCAGCACGAGGCTCGATTGATCTCACTTCTCTACAGTAAAGATTTTGTATCCCCCAGGATGATGATGTCAGATCAGAGGTATTCCACCAGCGATAATGTGCACTTATTTGCAGCAAGTAGATATGAGACTATTCCCCAACCATGGGTCAAGTTCAGTGTTGTTCCCCCTATAGAGTTTATGTCACTGACTCAATTCCCCAGCAGTGGTGTGCGCCTATCCCTTGACAAGCAGATATGGGAGTGTTTTCCCCAACTGTGGAACAAACTTAGTATTGTTTCCTCAAAGAGTTCAAGTCCTAGACTCAATTCCCTAAGCAGAGGTAGATGTTGATGAGTTTCACTTCCCCAAGCAGAGGTTGATGTTGATTCCCTCGACGAGTATTTCCAAGTGAAGTTGTTCTCCGCAACAGAATCCAGTGGTTATTGGTTGTCTTCGAAGCAAGTTTTTTGGGATGAGTTCCCAATGATTGTTTTTCCCAATCCTCTTCAGAGCGGATTTTACACCCAGTAGAAGGATTGCCTTTCTTAACTCCCCTTAGAGTGGATTTTTATTTCTCGCAGAATGGGATCGACCCCAGAGCAATGTTATCCTGGAAGGTCGTTCAAGGCATTTTTGCAACAGAATCCAGTTGGTTATTGGTATTCTTTAGGGTGAGTTCTTTAGGATGTGTTCCCAATTAATTTTACTTTTTTCGTACCCTGCATATCAGATCTTTACTCCTAATCCCCACTGAAGTCACCAGGATAGGGTTCTTCCCCGCAGATGGGGATTATCCTTAGAGAATGTTATTCTCCATCCTCAGCAGAGAGATTTGGGATAATTTCCTAGTAAATCTTATTCTTATCCCTAACAGGTAGCAAATTTAATCTTCAGTAGAGCGAAATCTCCGACAGGGTGGAGCTATTCCTCAGCAGTTTACTTTGTATCCTAGAAGAGTTTTTGTCATTCTAGGAGGTCATCCAGGGCTGATTTCCTCATAAGAGTTGTATTTTGGAAGGCCATTCAGAGCGTTTTCTTCAGCAGAGTTGATGTGATCCCTGGCGGAGTGAATTTGTTCTCAGCAGAGCATTTTTATCCAGGAGAGTTCTATTCCAGGAAGCCATCCAAAGCTTATTTTCCCCAGTAAAAGTCCAATCATATTTGGCACGCCCGGTCACCCCCCACGGAGTTGGCTTCGTCTCTTCAGCATTTATTTTGTTGGATTGGCTCCTTTGCATTTTTGCATTTCTGCATAGCATCTCCCAAACGCATATCATTTCCATTTCGTGTGGAGCATTACGCCATTTTCAAACATATGCATTTGAAACATAAGCCAGGTTGTTACCTCTTGTTTTCAGATGTATCTCTAACAGACGACGGTTTATTTCTTTAGCCCGTGTGGTATCCAGACCCCGGCTAACACCGTTTTATTTCTTAAGGTCGTGTGGTATCCAGACCCCAGCTAACACCAATTTATTTCTTTAACCCGTGCGGTATCCAGACCCCGGCTAACACCGTTATATTTCTTTAGCCCGTGTGGTATCCAAACACTGGTTTATTTCTTTAACCCGTGCGGTATTCAGACCCTGACTAACACAACTATGTTTCTTTAGCCCGTGTGGTATCCAGACCCTGACTAACACCAGTTTATTTCATTATCCCATGTGGTGTCCAGACCCCGGCTAGCACCGGTTTTTTTATTTAGCCCGTGTGGTATCCAGAGCCCGGCTGACACAGGTATATTTCTTTAGGCCGTGTGGTATCCATACCCCGGCTAACACCAGTTTATTTCTTTAGCATGTGTGGTATCCAAACCTCAATTGACACTGGTATATTTCTTTAACCCGTGTGGTATCTGTCATACCCAAAATTTGTCCTACCTTTTGAGATTTCTTTATATCAAGTGGTTATGTGGGTTGGTAACTTTTCTATGCATTCAGTTACAGGGCATGAATCAATTTCAAGTTGGAGTCATGGTTATATTAAAATTTGCTTCGGAGAACTAAGGGCGTGATCAAAAAATGCATTCAATTCATACAAGAGGCGGTTTAGCATGGAGACGTGGCTTAATGATGGAAAAATAACATTTGATTTTCAAGTTACAATTGCATTCCTTAGTGATGTGGCGGCCAAATTAATTAGTGCACGAAGAAAGAGATTGCAATTTATGTCATGGCTTTTCTCAATTCATTTTTGAAGTTTGTTCAAATAGGTTTCTAAATATCACTTCAAGACCATTATATCTTATAACAAATTTAAGAGGGCTATGAGATTAATTGGGTGCCATCAAGTATGCTTATCAAGGAAGAATTTATTGTAAAAAGGCCAATCACGTTGAAGTGCTGTCATTATTATAAACATAATACAGAGTTGTTACAAGAAAGTTCTTGCTAAATATTTACAAAGAAGTTCATGTTGCAGTTTACAATAGGGTTTGTAAGTATTTAAAAACTGTTGGAATCATTTTTACACTTGAAGCCAAGAACATATAATTCATGCCGTAAGAGGATTTGACGCCTCCAATCGTGCTTATCAGTTTGCGACCCCAATTTGCCTTTCAACACTAGTTTGCATCACACCTTTAAACCTGGCACACAATAAAAAGGATTTATCAAACCACAGGCTTTCTTCATCTTTCGGTCAGCGTTATAATGTAGAAATAATACTCCGGCATAATATGCTCAAACCATGATTGGATTAAAATTCACTTCAAAACAACAAGGCATGTGAAAATTAAGGTTTTATTCAATCATAAGGAGTTCAAAGAGTAACAGGAAGTGAGGGAATTATTGTGAACGTACCAATCATATGCCTAAATGCTTCGTGCAGATATTCGATCGGGTTGTAGTTATTTCAGCAACGCAATTCGTTTGGATACCATGTGCAGAGTCGGCGGCATGTCTTGAGAGGAGGTCGGTAAAGTGATTTCATGTGTGTTTGCGGTATCCGATTTCCAGAACAAATGGATGAGCTCATAAGCGAAGCCTATTATGTTTACCAGATCTGTTGTAGTGATATTTGTTGGAGGTTTCAACTTGTTAGCAAGGGATTTCTCGATCACCAAAGTTCTGCTAGACATTGTTGAGAAATTATTTGCAAGCTCATATTCAAAACCGCTTAGTTGAATTGGTTGGAACCAATTCTCAGGTTGTAACTTGCAATCCATCCATGACCAAGGTGAAAACAATACTCCAAGCGCATAACTTCATCTGCTAACAAATTCCACACATCAGTGCGTATCACGATTTCACAAAAATTCCAAAATGGTGGGATCTTCACTAAGCCTCACACAGATCACTACCAATCCAAAAAGCCTGCATTTAAAAACCGTACCTTCAAAGCCAGCTGCTACACAATATCACACCAGACCAACCTGCTGCAATAGACAATGTGCATACAAGGACACTCCACAAAGTCACTTTATATGCATCACACAAATAAAGTTATAACAGATGACCAAAGTTACACTAGCTTGCCTCACCATTCCTTGCGTAACAGTCGTGCCTCGTCTCGCTAAATCTTAGCCATCACCATAACCTTGCTCGCGTGGCCCACACTTTCATAATGAAGCCTCAGCATATAACCTGTATGAGGAGAAAACAGGGGTTACAAAGCATAATTTGAGGTTGTTGCGGAAATGACAAAATATAAAGACTGCACTAGAGTCGCTCTTACGAAGCGACTGTGACAAGCATGCCAACAAACAGCCGACAACGACACATTTAAAACTTGTACGGAAAAGTTGTCTGCGCCGTATGACACTAACAACCCCAACCATGGCTACACTTCAAATTCCCGCAAATAATCCACTGAACCGTAACTTATGTTCTCCTGCATCAAAAGAAAAATACATAGTTACAGGAAGAATTGGGAAGCATTGCAAGCTTGTACGGTCCAAATGTTAACAAACCGACTATAGAAGAACCAGCTAGCGAATTGCTCACAGCCGACAGAACATCGTCCACCTCCAACACGAAGCTACTCTTCATAAAGGATTCGTACACAAAACGCAGCAACATAATTACTATTGCCGAAACCATAACTACAGCCTGCAAAATTCCATTGGCATAAAGGACAAAGCACTCTCCTCACAACTTGCGTTAAAGCTGTACCAATTGCAATTTTGTTGGTCCATCCTCGACACAGCCAGTAAACAAGACCTGTTTCAATTCTGCAGAACCCTCCAACTGTATTGTATCCTGCCACTAAGCGAGTTTTGCTGCAACACTCCATCAGAAAAAACAAAACCGTTACTGCAAAGACTGTACTGACTTGCGCAAACCTGCATATGAAAGAGACCCTTCAAAATGTACTCCTAAAAAAATTGAACCAACAATCTTCACAGCTTTCCATTGATGTGGAGTCTGTTTTGCTGCGACAACTATTGAATGTAACACCGAAGTAATTGAGTTCCCTGCCACCGGAGCAATATCAACATGTCATCCAACTCCAACAAGCTTTTAAGCGAGATCGGATGTCACCTGCAGTGACAATCAGAAACCCAGGTTACCATGAGCAACACTCTCACACAAATTATTCTGACAAAAGCCGTAACTTTCATGGATCGCAAAAAGGAACATATACTCACCAGCCTGTGTAATACCACAGTTCATTTTGCATAAACTGCTCCAACCGGCACGGAATGGAAAGAACAAATCGTCCACACACCAAGAAGTAGTAGCCCTGCAAAACATGCGGGAACATGGATCAATAGGATTCAATTATGAAGAAGCACTTGAGAACTTTAAAGAAAGAAGTGTGAAAATTCCAAGAACAAATTTTGATATCTGATTTACCTCAAAAGGCATAGTGCTGAGGGCATTCAGACTTTTGCACTCATCCGGCTGGCATTCCTAAGAGATTCAGGGAATGGACTGTTACTCTGTATACAGCAAGGAGATGACAGTTTAGCTGCTATTTTGAAAGAGAAGTGGTCACATACTCGCAAACCAACTAGGAAAGGGATGAATACCAGTGAAACTACCAAGAAGTTTGCAAAATGTTTACTCTTAAATTCGACTTGCTTCTTGTACTCAATTTGCCACAGCTACAGCTACACCTGCACAAAAGTCATTATATCAGTTCCATGTGAATCATAGTTGCACCAAGGTCATTACCAAAAAAACAAACCAAGACAGATTCAATATCATGATGAATACATATGAAAATGTGTTGAAATTCATGGCATATTGTAATGGCAGGCTTCACGCAATGGACTTCACGCGGCAAACTCGTCATTTCTTTTTGCACTCACCACCAGAACAAAACCTGACATACAAACAAGGAGTATTGATATCAGATAACAGACCTCAAGCAATTTCACAAAAACAAAAATCAACTTGTACGACAAATGAAACGGCAGCACAAAATTGTTGACAGCTATCACTCTTCCTTTCCAATTGCAAGCTAAGATTTCACCATTTCAATAAACTCCTCACCGATACCTCCAACCGCAACCGTGAAATCACCACAGATTAAAACTGAAACGCCTAATCCTTCAAACACCACCAACTCTGTCTCTTTTCACTCTGTCTTTTCTTCATTCAAATCTGTTAACAACCATATCAACAAACAACCCCATGTGAGAAATTGAGATTAAGGTTATGCATCTAAGAACAAGAAAAAAGGAATGAAACTCTTTTACATGTTCATGATGAATCTCTTTTGTTTATTACTCTTACACAAACCCCATTCTCCTACACCACCCTGAAAACCACAAATGGTTAAAACCCCTGCATCATTTTTTTTAAATTTAGTTACAAATCATTTTACATTTACCATAGTAAAAAGCAGAAAGAGGGAGTTACCGCAGTGAAAAGTAATTGAAGAAAGGTCTTTACCTCACTACAGACAAAAGAAATTGTACTACCTCACCTCAATCCTCTACATACTTTTTCTCCATATAAAACCGTGTGAGAAGTGACAGTGGAGAGGGACCTGGGAGCCTCCAATCGAAACCCTAGCCGCTCTCCCAATACTTCTTCATCCACAGATGCAGCAAACTCACCATCACCAAACCATGTTCACCTTCAAACTCGTTTTACTTCACTATTCCAGCTAAAACCACCATTAACAAAACCTTGAAACCACCCTCACCTCCAAATCTCCTCCTATTGTCTTAACCCCTCAACCTGCATAATCTCACCCAAATATTCCATCTCAAAAGCTTCAACATCAAACTCAAAAAAACGCCTCCATCACAGAACCCTTAAATCTTCTTCAAAACGCGACTCTTTCCCTGTCATTTAGCCCACCCAATCTTCCATAAACCAATCCCAAACCAACAGTAATCAACATAAAAACTCCTTTCTCCACTTATTTCCATTAAACCAATCTCTCACTGAAAACCCTAAACCCTTTTCACCCTAATCCGCCGCCGCCCTTCATTCTGCCCCCAATCGAACAAATCTTTTCCTCACCTTCATCTTCTGTAATCACCTTCAACAAACCCTTTGAACCTCCATTAAAACTTCCCTCAAACTTCCACTAAACCAAACCTTCAATATCCACCGTGATAACCGCTTCACCCACAAACCAACGCGCCTCTCTCTCTCTCACCGAAACAACAACACAAACCCCTCAATCTTCCACCCTTTAACATTGTTTCACCGATCAAAATGACGAATCCTTGAGCCAAACAACATTAAACCCGAAAATAGAGATGGAAAAGATGAAGTTGAGTCATAACCCATATCGAAGAGAGTGAGAAGAATTAAAACAACAACGAAAAAACAGATCGAGATCAGAGAGAGAGAGAGGTTGGGTGCATTGCTGTTCATTTCACCTTTTGACCATGACTTTTCGGTGGTTTTTGTGGACCGTTGTTTTCCCCTTTTTCTTTCGTTTGCATTTGTTTTAGTAACATAAGTGTTTTTTTTAAGTTTGTTTTTTTTCTCTAACCCAATTCAGCAAGTTTTTGGGGTTCTTGTCCGCTGAACCGAATGGGTGAGTGGGCCATGAGGCCCACGAGGATCCCTTTCATATTTTCTCACCCCGGTTTCAGTAATAAACACTTTCCTGTTTTTATTTCTTAATGTCTATTTTTATTATTATTATGAAAGTGTATTGTTTTTAAAATGGATTTTTTTTATTTTATAAAATATATTGTTTATCATATAGATTTTCTTCTTTTTCTAACTAGAAGTTTAAAACATTTTCTTTAGAGTTTATTTTCTGTTTTAAAGGATAAATGTTATTTCTTTTTGGGCATTTTACTCCACTTTCATTTATTAAGGGTCGATGACGAGATTTTCGACGTTTAACCGTCACATTAGTGGCGTGAAACAAAGGATCTGAGACCACCTTTTTTTTCTTTCGATTTTATTTCATTGACCACTAACTTAAATTTCCGTCAAATATTATTGTGGATATTATATTGTTATATTATTATTCATATTATTCATATTATTGCTACATTTATCTTAACATATTATTTATTCATATTGTTCATGTTATTATTCATATATCTCATATTTATCATATTTATTCACCCATATTCGAAAATACCTAATAAATTATCGAAACTCCTAAAAGCCAAATTGGTGGACTGTTGGATCTTTGGTCATTTGCAGGTGTTGCACCCCAAATTTGTCCTACCTTTACATAGTTTCTAGTGCCACTTTATTTTGAATGAATAAAATGGCACAATTGGCAAGAGACCGTGTGTAAGGAGTTGTGAGTGTGAGAGGTCGAGAGTTCAAATCCCACCTTCTTCACTTTTTGTTTTTTCTTTTATTTTTGTTCTAACTTTTCTATTTTTCATAAAAAAAAATAACAAAAATAGTTTTTTAATTATTTAATTATTATTTTCGTATTTTATTTAAATTATTTTTTTAAAAATATTATTTTTCACTTTTTTCCATATTATTCATAAAAAAACATCAAAAAATCAAAAAATTAAAAATATTAGAAAATATTTTATTATATTTAGTAAATAAATAGAGTTTTAAGTTGTTTTAAGTTTGTTTTAATTTAGTTTTGACTAATTCTTTAAGTTGGGCTTTAAAGTGGGAATTAGGTTAGAGCTAACCCTAATTTGTTACCTATATAAACATAAGTGATGGGAGGAAACTTCATTCACATCAGAAAATCAAGAACAGGTCATCAGAAAAGGAGACAAAAAGAAAAACGGCGGTCGTCAAGATCCGGAGGTTCAGAAGAGTTTCGAAGCTCATCATCATCACCTCCATTTGAGAAAGAGGAAAAGAGATCCAAAGAAGTTCGTCGAGAACCATTGCCGCCGGCGAAGAACAAGCGAAAGCATCACCAACCGGCAACTGAAATGTAAGCTTTTATGTTATCCCAATTAAAACCTCTTCCAAATAATTAAACTCTCATTTCATTTTTTAAACCTTTTTTTTTTTCTAACTAAAAACCCTTTTTGTGAATTATAACTAAAACCAGTTTTTGATTATAATTACAGTAAGTAAAAAACTTAAAACTTTTTCTTAATTAAAACACTAACCACTAATAATTTTTTTTAATAAATAAACAGTGTTTAAAACACTTTTATAGTTAAGTGAAAACATTTTTACTAACTTAAAATTAACCCAGTCCTAAAATTAAAACTTTTTTTTAAAGTATTAAAATTAACATTTTTTTAAGTTTTAAAGATTAAAAATTAAAACATGTTAGAAAGGGTTAAAACTTTTTTCTAAAACTTTCTTTAAAATTTTAAAACTAACATTCTTTTAAAGTAAGACTAACGAACCTTTTTTTTTTATGTAAACTTCTTCTTTTAAAAAAAAACTTATGATTAGCGTTTTTTTTTAATTTAAGACTTTCTCTTTTAAAAATTAAAATTAAAATTAAAACTTTCTAAAGATAAAAAGTTAAAACTAAAGTTTTGTTTATTTAAAAATTAAAACCTTTTAAAATTAAGACTAAAATTTTAATAAAAAAAATATAAAAATTAACAAAACAATAATAAAAATTCCAAATTGCATTTTCGTGTTTCTTTTAATATAAAATATGTTTGCCATATTTTCGTCTAACTTTTCACTAACGTTCTCTGTTTCTCTCCTCAGATTATACATAGATTATGATTCATATTTATTTTAATTTATTTTGTTCCATGGATGTAATTTACGCGAGGCCATGGTCGCGATTTATTTTGTTTTTGTTTTTTTTGGGATTTGTAATTTACGCGAGTGATCGTCGCGACGCTTTCTTTACTTTCCGCACTTTAATTTTGCCGTATAATATTTTTGTCATGTTTGCATGTTTTACCGTTAGAATTCCTTCCGAAGGATTAGGTCTAGCCGTTTGACCGCCGAGTCAATAACCCTAACGTTTGACCATTTCAAAACCCTAATAGCCTAGGTGTCCCGCCGTGGACGAAAACGCCCTTTACCCTAGCTTTTAGGTCAAAGAGCCGCCGTGCTCTGCTTTAGGATTTCCCGCCGTGGAATCCCTAATTTCAACCTTAAATTTTCAATTAATTCAACATAGAAATAGGAGTTTCAAAGACTCCACGTAAGCGTGTCCTTAAGAGATGTTTATTCCCCATTGAAACCTTGACCACAGTCAAGAAGTTTCTAACCTCCCTTTCGAGGGGAACTACGATTACTCTGATTCCATTCCCTATCCAGGATACGTAGGCACAAGACGCGACGTCTTGCCGAGTAAACTTAGGACTAACCCTTAGGTCTTTAGGTCACTCTATCCCTTAGCTCAATATATATTAAAACAGATAATAAAATATAAAAAAAAAGCATACAATAAACAAAAGGTTCCTGTAGAGTACTACAGAAGTTTAGGGTGTTAATACCTTCCCTAAGCTTAATCAACCCCTTACCTAGGTCTCTCCCCGCATTGTCTTTACGATGCAAATTTAGGTTTTCCTCTTTTGACCTTTTCCTTCGGATAAATCAAAGAGCGGTTGTGAACCAGAGATGCGATTCAAATTAATTAATAATTTGATATCATATTCTAACCGCAACAGAAAATGGCGACTTCACTGGGGACCCTCCTAATTTTTAAGGGTTACCCCTATTTTGTTTATTGTGTGATATTTTATTAATTATTTTTATATATCATTGTACCTTGTGGGGATACCTGTTATTGTGAGATAAGTCCTAACCCGGACTTGAGTGACCTTATTATAGGAAGGTGAGATATTCGACGAGGCTTGCCGGGAGTGAGTCCCGACCAAGTCAACTCGAGAATCACCGCTCAGTTGAGACCCTTTCGAAAATGGTTCGGTTGATCGAGTGCAGTCGTGAAAACTTTTACTATTTTCAATTGGAGTCTGTGATACTGGGGACCGTAGTACCTTAACACCACCTTGGCCTTATATAGGACGTAGTGCGGGAACTATGTGGGAGTAGTCCTACAATAGTTGCTACGCGATACTACACTCAAATGAGGTTCTCTTGAGGATATTATCGACCTCCAAGTTAGTTGGAAAGTTGATAATATCCAAAAGATGGATTGATGACTTTGGGCACCGCTTTAGAACCTTGTTCTGCAGGTACAATTAACCTATAGTACTTACCTTTTGGGAAGGGTAGACCTTAACTCCATTCGTTGTCCTCTAACCTAGGACCTTTGTGTGTGTATTTGTGCTTTGCATCCATAAAGCATCATATCATTTCCAGTTTCAAGGAATTCAACAGTCTTTTGCAAACTCAAAAAGGTCCTACATTTTAGAGTCAAAAAAAAAAAAAATTTCTTTCCAACTTTCCTAAAAGGGAATATTTGCAATCGACCGTTGAAATTCTTGGAACCATTACATGGCATTAGCATCACATTTTTGCATTGCATTTTTCCCCCGGTTTCTCATTCTCGGTTCTCTCGTCTTCCAGTGTACCTTTGAGTCGTCAAGCTGATTCCTCGACACAGATATCAGACTAGAGCTAACTATAGACGCCAAATGTCAGAACAAGAGGAACATAATGCGGAGGTCCGAATGGAGATTGATGAGTTGAAAGCAGGCATGACCAGGCTTACCGAGATGCTTCAAGTGTTGATTGCTAGAGGAGAGCCACCTCAGAGGACTGTCATTCAGGAAGTTTCAAGTGTTGATCCACCTCTTGTTTCAGTGCCGCCCTCTAGTTGGCCTGAGTTTGGTTTACCTCCTAACTACTCTCCACCTATTGCATCTGCTGCTATGATTGGTCAGGCTGTCAGACCGGTTTTTCAAGCTCCTATCCTTACCGAGGCCCAACCTGTGGTCCACACGGTTAATCAAACTATCCAAGCTCCCGTTGAGAATCCTCCCTATGAGTACAATGTTGCCGATGTTCAAGAAGATTTTGTTGAGCCTGAGATCACCCGGGAACAGTTTCAAATCATAAACAAGAGACTCCAAGCTGTCGAGGGTACTGATTTCTTCAATGTTGATGCCGATAATATGTGCCTAGTTTCTGGTCTTGTTTTGCCTGCCAAGTTCAAGACTCCTGAGTTCGTGAAGTATCAAGGTCATTCATGTCCAAGAGCCCATCTAGTCATGTACTTCCGAAAGATGGCAGCTTACACCAACAATCAGAAATTGCTCATTCATTGCTTTCAGGATAGTTTGAGTGGTGCTTCTCTTAAATGGTATATGAACTTACAGCATAACAATGTCCACTGCTTCCAAGATCTCGTCAACGCTTTTATGAAGCAATACAAATACAATTTGGATATGGCTCCCGATCGTCGTCAGCTTCAAAGTATGTCTCAGAAGGAAAAAGAGTCGTTCAAGGAGTATGCTCAGCGTTGGAGGGAGTTAGCTTCTCAAGTCGAACCCCCTATAGCAGAGAAGGAACTGACAGGAATATTCATGGATACTTTGTCTCCTTTCTATTGGGAAAAGATGATTGGGAGCGTCTCTTCAAGCTTTACAGATCTGGTGACTATTGGCCAAAGGTTAGAAGAAGGTTTGAAAAATGGGAAGATATCCAAAGCTGCCGAATCTTCTAATGGTGCAAAGAAATCCTATGGGAATTTCCATAAGAGGAAGGACGAGCAGACCAATGCTGTCATGACTGAATCAAGAAAGCCTCGCCAGGGATCTCAACCTGTTGTTGCTCCGCAGCCAGCTCAGAATCCTCAACGTCCAGTTATTAGACAAGACCAGTATCGAAATAGGAATCAATTTGATCCTATTCCCATGACTTACACAGAACTTTATCCTTACCTGGTTCAACAAGGGCTGATCACTACAAGGGCTTTACCACCTCCTCCTAATCCTCCTCCAGCTGGATTTAGGGCTGATTTCCAGTGCGCTTTTCATGAGGGTGCCTTAGGCCATGACTTGGAGCATTGTTTTGCACTGAAAGCCAGAGTGCGTGAGCTGATGAGAGCAGGGATACTTGATTTTCCAGACAATCCTCCAAACATCCAGAAGAATCCTTTGCCAGTGCATCAGAAATGAAGTTTTATCACTAGGCCTTTTATTCCTTGTTGTTTGCATTTTCCTTATTTCGTATTAGTTGTTTGCTTTCAAATTATGTTTGTACTTTTACATTAATGAAATGAGCATTGCGACTTTTGATTCAATTCATTTTGCCTACTATTTACTTTTTGTCCAAATTTTTGGTATGCTAAGATTGGAGGGAGGATGATGATAACGTTATATCCATAATTGCTGTCAGTATGCTTTCAATCAATCCTTGTTGACGATGTGAGGCATTGTTTCAACTCCCAAACACTGGAGAAATAAGGAAGTTATCCCCTTGTCACCCCCTTCGAGCCTGGAAGTTGGAGTTTCTTTCTTTACAAAAAAACCCGCAATCTTAGCCTGGGGATGGGTAGTTCTCAGTTAACTCGGTTGTGCTTTCATGCAATACACCTTTCATATAAAGGTTGAATTCACAAGTTTTCCTTCGTACACAGCAAGTAAGTGTCGAAGATGTTTTCCAATTCAAAAGCCGATGATGGTTCATCGTGATCATTAAGCTAGGCAGTCACTTTCTTTCAAAAAAAAAAGTCTGCTAAGTCAAAACCTATAAAGGAGACTTAGGCAAAACTGGGGCATCCCGCTGACTGTAATCTTCACAAGAAACAGCTCAGGCAAAATTTAGGGATAATGCAGAAGGAGTTTTAAATCCTTACCCTAAAAATCCTAAATGTCAAAACAACCAAATGTTATAGGAAAGTAGTGACGACCATCTCAAGAGTCCCTTGACTTTCAAACCATCATTACTACCATCAGTGCAATTCCTAACCTATAGGAACCTGAATGCATAATATGAGTTAACTGAGCGTAGGATTGAAGATTATCACGTAGATTGGGTGGGAACAAACAAATTTTGAGCCTTTATCCTTTGTTTCATAAACCGTGAACCAGGCCACGTTACAATCCTCAAAAGACCTAATTGAAGCAAGGATATTTTGAAAGCATGCTACAACAAGGTTGCGTAACCTGACTCCTAAAGATCTTTGTGAATCATTTATTTTGGCCGTATACCTGTATTAAACTTTGAGCGTCCTGGACCGCCGCGTTCTAATCGATGACTCATTTATTTTTCATCTTTCAAAAATAATTTTGATTTCAAAAGTCGCATGAACTTTGCATTACCATGTTTGTATGAATATTTTTGTTTGCAAACTGGCTTTCCTCTAAGGAATTTTCAAACAATGAGAAACTTGGTCAAGTGATCTTATCAGGGGCAAGTTCCTTTTACATCCTGTCAAAGAATCAGTTCAAGATTTGTTCAAGGCAATATCTTCTCAGATTTGGTTTATCCAGAGAATTGTTCAAGACTCAGACTGGGGCAAGCCCTCCGAGGATACAACAAAACAGTCGATTCCACGAATCAGACAGCTGAAGCAATTATCAATTCATTTGACCTGGGGCAGTTTACTTGCATAATCCCCAAGCAGTTATTCATCATTCCTACAGTGACTATCAACTTGATACAGTTTAACAGAATGACAGTGATCTCCGTGTTGAGGAATCAGTCCTCCAGTTTTGTCATCTCACAGAAAGAGTCGAGTCTTGTCGTCGACGTCTGCATTTGCATTTGATCATATGCCATAGCATAATTCCTATACATGTGCACATCTTGGGTGCTTTACTCCCCATTTACATTTTTATCTTGGGTGCTTTACTCCCCATTTACATTTCTATCCTGGGTGCTTTACTCCCCATTTACATGTCTATCTTGGGTGCTTTACTCCCCACTTACCTTCTATCCTTGGGTGTTTTATCCCCCATGTACCTTTATCCCGGGTGTTTTATTCCCCGTTTACCAGATATTCCTGGGTTTACCTAACATCATGGTGTTTTACCCCCATTTACTTTTTTTCCCTGAGGTCGTGTTTTACTCGCGTCTTACCTTGTGGGCAAAATTTATTTACTTGGCATCATGGGTGTTTTATCCCCATTTGCTTCTTCTCCCGAGGTCGTGTTTTACCCGCGTCTTACCTTGTGGACGAATTTATTTACTTGACATCATGGGTGCTTTATCCCCATTTGCATTTTTCTCCCCGAGGTCGTGTTTTACCCGCGTATTACCTCGTGGACGAATTTATTTACTTGGCATCATGGGTGCTTTATCCCCATTTGCATTTTTCTCCCCGAGGTCGTGTTTTATCCGCGTCTTACCTTGTGGACAAAGTCCAGTTTACTTGGCACCCATCGACTATTTCGTGTCATGTCTATCTGACGTTCTTTCAGATACGACGTGTCTCCTTTTCGATGTTCTTCCGAAATGTTCTGATGTTGTCTCTCCCTATATGTTTTCTGGTGAGTCCTGAAGATCCCGCTCGATCTCTTCAAGGAATGTCCCGAAAACTCTAGCGTCTGTCGTTTACCTGGTCCTGCCTCCATGTGGATCATATGTTACCTTGTCACCACCGCGTGTCTTCTTCCCCAGTGCATTTCCTCGTTGCGCCGTCCCCTGTGACGTTGTTTCGTCTGCATCCGTGCATTTTTTTCATTTTCATCATACGCATCATATTAGATTCATGGCATTGTCAGCATTATAGTTCGTGTTATTTTGTCCATATCATTGCATATCACTACATCTAGGGGCCAAATTTCCGGTTATCTGTATTTAAATCCCTTTCACCGCGATTTCTCGAGTCTCCGCTGCTCAAATCATCCGGTGAAGCTATTTAAATAGGGGCATCTGTTGCACCCCAAATTTGTCCTACCTTTACATAGTTTCTAGTGCCACTTTATTTTGAATGAATAAAATGGCACAATTGGCAAGAGACCGTGTGTAAGGAGTTGTGAGTGTGAGAGGTCGAGAGTTCAAATCCCACCTTCTTCACTTTTTGTTTTTTCTTTTATTTTTGTTCTAACTTTTCTATTTTTCATAAAAAAAAATAACAAAAATAGTTTTTTAATTATTTAATTATTATTTTCGTATTTTATTTAAATTATTTTTTTAAAAATATTATTTTTCACTTTTTTCCATATTATTCATAAAAAAACATCAAAAAATCAAAAAATTAAAAATATTAGAAAATATTTTATTATATTTAGTAAATAAATAGAGTTTTAAGTTGTTTTAAGTTTGTTTTAATTTAGTTTTGACTAATTCTTTAAGTTGGGCTTTAAAGTGGGAATTAGGTTAGAGCTAACCCTAATTTGTTACCTATATAAACATAAGTGATGGGAGGAAACTTCATTCACATCAGAAAATCAAGAACAGGTCATCAGAAAAGGAGACAAAAAGAAAAACGGCGGTCGTCAAGATCCGGAGGTTCAGAAGAGTTTCGAAGCTCATCATCATCACCTCCATTTGAGAAAGAGGAAAAGAGATCCAAAGAAGTTCGTCGAGAACCATTGCCGCCGGCGAAGAACAAGCGAAAGCATCACCAACCGGCAACTGAAATGTAAGCTTTTATGTTATCCCAATTAAAACCTCTTCCAAATAATTAAACTCTCATTTCATTTTTTAAACCTTTTTTTTTTTCTAACTAAAAACCCTTTTTGTGAATTATAACTAAAACCAGTTTTTGATTATAATTACAGTAAGTAAAAAACTTAAAACTTTTTCTTAATTAAAACACTAACCACTAATAATTTTTTTTAATAAATAAACAGTGTTTAAAACACTTTTATAGTTAAGTGAAAACATTTTTACTAACTTAAAATTAACCCAGTCCTAAAATTAAAACTTTTTTTTAAAGTATTAAAATTAACATTTTTTTAAGTTTTAAAGATTAAAAATTAAAACATGTTAGAAAGGGTTAAAACTTTTTTCTAAAACTTTCTTTAAAATTTTAAAACTAACATTCTTTTAAAGTAAGACTAACGAACCTTTTTTTTTTATGTAAACTTCTTCTTTTAAAAAAAAACTTATGATTAGCGTTTTTTTTTAATTTAAGACTTTCTCTTTTAAAAATTAAAATTAAAATTAAAACTTTCTAAAGATAAAAAGTTAAAACTAAAGTTTTGTTTATTTAAAAATTAAAACCTTTTAAAATTAAGACTAAAATTTTAATAAAAAAAATATAAAAATTAACAAAACAATAATAAAAATTCCAAATTGCATTTTCGTGTTTCTTTTAATATAAAATATGTTTGCCATATTTTCGTCTAACTTTTCACTAACGTTCTCTGTTTCTCTCCTCAGATTATACATAGATTATGATTCATATTTATTTTAATTTATTTTGTTCCATGGATGTAATTTACGCGAGGCCATGGTCGCGATTTATTTTGTTTTTGTTTTTTTTGGGATTTGTAATTTACGCGAGTGATCGTCGCGACGCTTTCTTTACTTTCCGCACTTTAATTTTGCCGTATAATATTTTGTCATGTTTGCATGTTTTACCGTTAGAATTCCTTCCGAAGGATTAGGTCTAGCCGTTTGACCGCCGAGTCAATAACCCTAACGTTTGACCATTTCAAAACCCTAATAGCCTAGGTGTCCCGCCGTGGACGAAAACGCCCTTTACCCTAGCTTTTAGGTCAAAGAGCCGCCGTGCTCTGCTTTAGGATTTCCCGCCGTGGAATCCCTAATTTCAACCTTAAATTTTCAATTAATTCAACATAGAAATAGGAGTTTCAAAGACTCCACGTAAGCGTGTCCTTAAGAGATGTTTATTCCCCATTGAAACCTTGACCACAGTCAAGAAGTTTCTAACCTCCCTTTCGAGGGGAACTACGATTACTCTGATTCCATTCCCTATCCAGGATACGTAGGCACAAGACGCGACGTCTTGCCGAGTAAACTTAGGACTAACCCTTAGGTCTTTAGGTCACTCTATCCCTTAGCTCAATATATATTAAAACAGATAATAAAATATAAAAAAAAAGCATACAATAAACAAAAGGTTCCTGTAGAGTACTACAGAAGTTTAGGGTGTTAATACCTTCCCTAAGCTTAATCAACCCCTTACCTAGGTCTCTCCCCGCATTGTCTTTACGATGCAAATTTAGGTTTTCCTCTTTTGACCTTTTCCTTCGGATAAATCAAAGAGCGGTTGTGAACCAGAGATGCGATTCAAATTAATTAATAATTTGATATCATATTCTAACCGCAACAGCAGGTATCTTGATTTTAAGTCGTGCCCGACTTTGCTCAAGGCGTAGTTTAGGACACAAATGCACACACACGGCTTTCTCTTGGGCTACCTGACAATGAGACCCTTTTACTTCGTGCAATCCCGTGTAAATTACATGTACCCCTCTCCCATTCCGATGTATGTTTCGCATTTCTTTGATTATTAGTTTATCTCCTAGGAGCACCCATAGGGACTAGAGCGGATTCAAACTATTTTCAAATTAATTCTCGATTCATCATCGAGCCATTTTCAAACCCTTGTAAGTCGAATGCTCATACGCATTCGCCATCAACCTATTACAACTCGACCCTTGATGCGTAAGTCAAGTTGGTCTCTCTTTTTTTCAAATAATTTCATTTTCAGCACGTTTTGCACGCGATAATGAGTCAAACCCTTGATCCAACGTCAAGAGGATTTTTGAAACAAACTATCAATCAACTATCAACTATTCAATCCTTTTCAAGGTGTAAAGAGTGGGTTCAAGTCTTTGAGATTGCTTTCTGTTGTTTATATGCGAGTTATCTTATTCGTGAGTAAGCAATTGACACCTTTAAATAATATTAACAAACTCGACAACATTCAACCACCTTTCAATTACTCATCCTTTCACTCACCTTTCAAACAACTTCTTTTACGATGAAAAAGAGAGTGTCCCAAGTCTTTGGTTCGCTCTCCCGACTACTTGGATCCGAGAATCCTTTCTCAAAGCTTCAAGTAGTCGTCATCCGACCAATCTCATCCTTTTATACACCATTTCAAATTCAAACAACCTTCTTTTACGATGAAAAAGAGAGTGTTCCAAATCTTTGGTTCGCTTTCCCGATTACTTGGGGTCTGTGAAGTCTTTCTTAGGCTTCAAGTGATCGTCATCATTTCAACATTATCCTTTCAAACATATCATTCCTTCATGATGAAAAAGAGAGTGTTCCAAGTCTTTGGTTCACTCTCCCGATTACTTGGGTCCAAGAAGTCTTTCTTAAACTTCGAGTAATCGTCATCCGAATCACTTCAAATCCAATTCAAATCTGTTTCTTTCGTGGTCGTATCCACGAACTACGACTGCTCTGATTCTTCATTCATTCTTGAATGTAAGATACGTAGGCACAAGATTGCGATGATCTTGGCGAGCACAATTCCCTCCATCTTCCATTTCCCCCATCCTTTCCCGTAGTCGAACTACGACGCTCTGATTTCTCATTCTCGTCCGAATGAGTATACGTAGGCACAAGGGCCCCAATCCTTGGCGAGCACCCTATCCTCTTACCATCCCCTTTCCCCTAGCGTCTTTAGCCTTTTTTAGTATCCTTTAGCATTTAGTAGCGAGAAGAGAAGAATTAAGTTTAGCTAACATCCATTAACTCAAATTAGGAGGTTCCCGTCGAGTACGACGGACGTGAGGGGTGCTAATACCTTCCCCTCGCATAACCGACTCCCGAACCCAGGAATATGGTTGCGACAACCATGTTCCTTCCGCGTCTACGAGGTTTTCTCGATATTTTCCTCTCCCGTTCATTCGGAAAAAATAAAGTTCGGTGGCGACTCTGTCGAACCGCATTTCCGCGCCTTTCGTGCGAGGGTCGTGTGTTCGAAATGAATTTTTGAGGTGCGACAATATCCAGACCCCGCTAACACCAGTTTATTTCTTTAGCCCGTGTGGTATCCAGACCCCGGCTAACACCAGTTTGTTTCTTTAACCCGTGTGGTATCCAGGCCCCGGCTAACACCGATTTATTTCTTTAACCCGTGTGGTATCCAGACCCCGGCTAACACCAGTATATTTCTTTAGCCTGTGTGGTATCCAGACCCCGGCTAACACCAGTTTATTTCTTTAACTCGTGCGGTATCCAGACCCCGACTAACACCGGTTTATTTCTCTAGCCTGTGCGGTATCCAGACCCCCGGCGAATAACGGTTATTTCATGAGCCTGTGTGGTATCCAGACCCCGAAAATTATTGGTTTTTCTCTTGAGCCTATGTGGTATCCATACCCCAACAAGAATCTTTGATGGATGTGTTCATCTTATCACATTCTCCCCAACAGAGTTTACTTGGTTGAGTTTATTCTTCCCTAGTGGAATTCTCTTTCAGATTGTGAATCGGTTGATCTTTTTTCCACTTCGGTGGACCATTCTACAGTTTACTACTTTTGCGGTTGGCAAATTTCTGGGTTCTTTTGTATTCAACCACCTTCTAACTTGAATGTTTGAAAACCATTCGCTTTTCATCCCTTCAGGTCCAAGTCGTTTGAATAGGGGCAACTGTTGTACCCCTAAATTTGACCAACCTTTTCTTTTCAACCTAGCTTTTACTTCGCAGTTCATTTACATATCATTTAGGTCGATCATTTATCACATATTGCTCATGTTATCAGTCGGAGTGATTTATCGAGATTATAGCCGCTTTGCTTGCGTTTTAGACGATTCAAACTAGTTCAAGTGATGAGGAGTTCCATGTTGAAATCGAGCGGAGTTTGTTCTCATTCTGGTGGTTCAGTCTGTGCTGGTAATTTTGTCGCGTTTCGGTGGTCGCCCTTTTTTTTTCGTTCATTTCGCTGCATTTTCGTGTTTTTTATTTTTATTTTCTGCTTGAATTTATTTCTATGGTTTTTATAGAATTTTATCAGAAATAGAATTAGACTTAGAATTTAGCTTTTATTCAATAGAATTAATAGAACTTTAGTTTTCATTCTAGAATTATTGATTTAGATTTATTTAGAAATTTAAATAGTAGCGTTAGAAATAGATTTTTATGTTTAGTTTAATTAGTTTTATTAGAAAATAGTTTTCTAGAATAGATTTTTATTAATTTTTAGCATAAAATTTTAATTAGAATATGACATCTTTAATAGACTTTTAGAATAATTTTATTAGTAATAGAAATAGAATTTATTTAGTTTTTCATTAGAATTATTTCAATTAGAGGTTAATTAGTTTAAAATAGGTTTTCAATTTAGATTATTTGTCTAGGATTAGATTTTAATAGTCGGTTAATAAGTTTTAGAATTAATTAGAAGTTTGGATTAGATTTAGTCTTAGTTAGAAATTATAGTTAGCTAATTAATATTATTAGAATTAGTTTTATTAGTTAATTGGTTTAGAAGTTTAATTAGGAGCTTAATTTACATTAATCATTAATCAGAATTTCAATTAATTAGCAAAATCACAAACAAGGCTGTCACGTGTCACTTTCAGGGGGTATATATCCCTATTCATTTTCTTCTTCACAAAACCCTAGACAGCCACCTCCGCTACACTATTCATCATCATTTTTCAGCAAATAAAACTTTTCTCGAATCAACCGCCATCACAACTCCAAACTCCATCCGCGAAACTCCAAAATAGTCGTAAATCCAAACGCGTTCAAACAATTTTCCACTTCACCAAAATCCGAAAACCCATTAAACCAAACCCTCCCATGTTCTTCATCTGAAACCCATCGACAACCGAAACCCATCTCAATCCTTCATCATCAACCTTTCGCCTTCCTCATGAATAACCACGACAACCCATTTCATATTTTTCAACAAATCCAACAGACTTGTCCATCATTTTCGACCACTTCATCTCCTTAACACAAACCCATTTTCACTTCATCATCTTCTTTCAACCAACATGAACTCAGAAGCGAAAAACAAAAATGGAGTCCGAAATATTTTAACAGAGGCGAGTGAAAAAGGACGAAACGGAGAGGGTGTCGTAGTGTTTGATCGAGGTTTGGGGAGATGAGACTTGTGTGTTTCGTTTAGGACGTTGCTGATATTGAACAGTTAGAGAATGAGGAGTATGATTTCATTTTGTTATTTTACTGACTTGGAATCGTTGTTGTTATCCCCCTCCGTTTTCTTTTGCCGCGGGTCTGGTGGGTAGGTGGTGGGCTTATCCAAGCCCAAATGATCTTTTTCTTGTTTGCTGACCCTATTCTTGGGTTCACACCCCCTCTGTTTTAATTTTATAAATAGTTATCTAAAATGTAAATTATTTTATGTTTTAGTTTTTTTTTCAAAACAGATTGTAAATATATTATATATATTATTATTTTTAGATTTTTGTTCTTTTTTAATTCTAGTTTTTTAGAGGATTTACATGTTTTAGAAGTTAGATTTTATTTTTTTATTTCTCATTGAACATTTTATTCCACTTTTGCTCTTTTTGGTCGATGAGAGACCTTTATTGTTTTTCTGGCAAATTATTGATGAGAAACGATAAATCTGAGACCATTTTCTCTCTTCTTTTTCATCTTCGATTTTATTTTCATCTTTATTTCATTTTGATCGTTTTTGGTCGGTGACGACACTTCTGTAATACGTTACCAGTCAAATTATTGATGAATAATGTTGGATCCGAGACCACCTTCTTTCTCTCCTCATTTCTTCTTCTTTTCGATTTTATTTTGACTTTCCTCGATTGATGAAGTCTTGTATCCGTAAGCGTCTGATTTATCAAAGTTGATAACCTTCTCGATTTCAAATTTATGATAATGACCATTTAGGTCATTTTCTTTACTTTGGGATCGCGATAGGCTACCTTCGATTAATCGATATTATATTTGCGATTAAGACGATATCCGACTGTTTTTGGCCCGTGCGACACAATTCAATTGGAGAATGATCCTCAATATCATTTCTCTATCTTGTCCATAGCACGGATATCAACTATCCGACCTCCTATAGTTTGACTTCCCTCATAAGTCGAGCTACGACGGTTTAGCGTCACATTGGATCCGATTTAATTCACCTTGACCCTTTCGAACTGTATTTCAAAACATCATCACCAAGGATCAAAGAGGAGATTAGAAGCTTGGAAATGAAGCTTGCACACAATTTCAAGGGTCAACAGAACCACTCTGTCCGGTAACTTTCCTTACTTCAAACTTTTAATCAACCGCGACGAGTGTTGTAAGCCAAGCGTTAGATACGTAGGAAATGATTAGTGGGGAGCCTCTCCTTTCTCGTCTAGAGTGTTTAGCGTATGCCCTTTGGGAGATATGTGACGCATTCGCTCCTACGTCTTAGGATTTAGCGTAGTGCATCCCGATCCGGTTCCCTTCTATTTAGGCGTTCCAGGCCTAGGACCATTTTCTCTCGCATCCGTTCGATCGAGACCCGTTAACCGTAGTCAGCCGAACTACGGCTGCTTTGATTTCTCATACCCGTTGAGAATACGTAGGCACAAGATTGCGATGATCCTGGCGAGCAATTTTCTTTCTTTCTCACCTTTAGTCTCCCATTCCTTTTTACCCAAGGTCATGCTACGTCCGTTCTACCGCAAACAGGTAACGCCTAAGTCTCTAATGGTCGAGCAACAATACACCTAACTGCTAGAATGCGTACACTAGTATCGTCTACCCGAACCTTTTCTCTCGCCCCCGTGCAATCGAGAACGCCCCGTTTTCCCGTAGTTAGCCCGAACTAAGTTTGCTCTGATTTCTCATACCAGATGAGGATACGTAGGCACAAGACGGTGATGTCTTGGCGAGCAACCTTCCCCCATCACCCGTAGTTTTCTGAACTACGTTGACTCTGACTTTCCAATTACACGAGGGAATACGTAGACATAGGACGATGGTGTCCTATCGAGTATCTTCTCTTTTATTTTGTTCCTCGTTCTCCAGCCTTTTAGATAGTTTTTCACTCGTAGATTAGACAATAAGCGTGGATCCCGTTGAGTACAACGAACGTGAGGGGTGCTCATACCTTCCCCTTGCGTAACCGACTCCCGAACCCAAGATTTGGTTGTGATGACCTATCTTTTCCCTTTTTCGTAGGTTTTCTCTGATCGTTTCCTTTCCTACTCTTTGGGATAAATAACGAATAGTGGCAACTCTTCTGTCTTTGTCGGCGCCCTTTTTCGCAACGATGCGACAACTTTCAACATTGTCTAGCGCTTCGACAACCCCGCTGTCTACCAGCCCATCTCGGTGCCAGCGGGCGCCGACCCTACCATAGTGTCCCTGTTCGCAATGATCAACCAGACTAACCTAATGATCTTTGGGCAGAACGAGCAAATAAGGATGCTCGAGAGGAAACGACCATCACGCTCTCCCCCACAGAGACATCGCCTCCCTATTTCCAATAGCCCCTCTCCTCCCCCACAAGGGACACAACCATTTGACGACTCTCGGAGCCCCTCCCCTCGGTCAATTAAGTGTCGCCCTCGTTTGGAGTGATCGTATCCATTGGCTTTCTAGAAGTGGGGTAGGTCACCTCTCCGGAAGGAGCGTCGCTCCTTAGTTCTGAAGAAGAACAAAGCCCAATGGGGGACCTTCAGACCAAGAGTCCGACAGAAGAGTTCTCCCTGACGGAATAGAAACAACCAGGGATCAATCTCCCCTTGCTATCACCCGTCCGGAGTGACGAAGACGTCCAGCGCTCGCCACTATGTAGGGCCATCAGGGAGGCTTCACTATCCGTCGGGATGGAGAAGCCCCCGTCCTTGGCAACATACGATGGCACAACCGACCCAGACGACCACATCAAAAGCATTGACACGATGCTCAATTATCAAAAAGTTCGGGGAACCATCAATTACAGGTTGTTCCCCACTACCTTGAGGAAGGGTGTCATGGTATGGTACAAACGCCTCGCGCTCGGATCCATCACCTCTTGGGGCTAACTGAATAAGCTATTCTCCAGACACTTCACGGCCTCCCGACATTACCCGAAGACAGAGGCAGCCCTGGAAGTCATTATCCAAGGGAAGAACGAACCTCTTCGAGACTACATAGAGAGGTTCAACCGAGAGGTCGTCCAGGTGTCCACCATGGACAACATGAAGAAATTATTGATCCAGAGAGGCATAAGACCTCACTCCGACTTTGCCAAGGTCATTGGGACCGAACGTCCTTGCACCTTACATGCCCTTCTCCACAGAGCTCAATTATACATCGAGTATGAGGAGATAGAAGCTGCGAACACTGATAGGGACACGCGGAACCAGAAGGGGTTCAAGGGCACCAGGCATGAGGAGGCTTCTCCTCCGTGACAAAACGGGGAAAGAAGACGTGAAAACCGAACCCACGAGCAGAGGGGACCCGCAGACTGGTTCACTGAATACACGCTACTCATAGCTCCCCACGAGCGCATCCTGTCTGAATGCATCAATTTGGAATTTCAGAGAGACGGTGTCCACTTCCCGAAACTGACGCCCCTGAAGCCCAACATGGACAAATCCAAATATCATCGGTTCCACTGAAATTATGGACACGTCACGGAGGACTGCATCCACCTTAAGGATGCAATCGATCTTAATTAAGGAAGGGAACTTGAATCAATACACCCGGCAAGGTGAAGCTCCCCGACCAGAGGCCCGTGAAGCCAAGAGGGTCGAGGAAGTGTCTCCTCCCTCTAACAAAGCGAGACTACAAGTCGCCATATATATCTCCTGACCAAAAGATTTTCTCCTTTTTAGCGAGCCCGCCAGAACACTGCCCGCCCACAACCCGTGGGAGGATTTCCCAGCCACCCTAGTCATATCCAGCGAGGGGCCCATCAAGCTATCGGTAGGGTCGGTCAAGAGGAAATTCAAGGAGCTCATCGACAAGAGCTCGAAGACGAATGCTACTCTTGAGAAGTTCAAAGTTCAATCTAATCTGATTACCTTTTACCTCGAGAAGCTTCCTGTAGGTGCACCTAACTCTAGCATCCCCCTCCTGATCAGGGCTCAGATGGTGAACTTCAACGTACGTCAAATCCTAGTTGACCAAGGGAGTTCGGTGGACATTATGTACGCCCATCTGTTCACGACCCTCCAGCTCGACGAGAGCCATCTGACCCCGCATGTCAGCTCTGATCTCCAGAGATTCAACGGTACCACCAACAAGCCTTAGGGGTACGTGGAACTGCTCGTCACATTCGGAGTCGAGGAGACAACCAGACAAGTTAAGGTCCGCTTCCTGGTAATCGAATGCCCCTCCATGTACCAGTACATCCTAGGAAGGCTTACCTTGGCTGAGCTGACCGCGATACCATCCACAGTTCATCTGAAAATGAAGTACTACACAACCAGAAGTCGAGTCGTCACCCTCCATGGGAACATTGAGGCGGCCAGAAGATACTTCGAGGTAGCGCTCAAAGAACTCAACTCAATCAACGTCCCCCCCCCCCCAAGTCGACCGGTAGGACAGCCTAGACTGAAGAGTAGAAGCCACTTCCTCACGTTAACACTGTCGACCTCGATAGGCGTTTCCCCTGCAAGCTGGAGCAGAACACAGGATCTGAAGATGCGCCCCCAATGGACAATGAGCAGTTGTCCCATCCAACGTGCCCCATTCCAGATGGAGACTTCGAGCTCATCAGGCTCAAAGACGAACCAGAAAGAAGCGTGAAGATTGGCACGAGACTCCCCGACTTGGCAAAGAAGCAACTTAAAGCCTGCCTCCGAGAGAATGTTGATTTGTTCTCTTGGAATGTTGCGGAGATGTCCAGCCTTGATCCCGACGTAGCATGCCACTACCTCACCAAAGATTCGGCCGCTAGGGCCATAGTTCAGCGTAGGTGTAGGCAGTCTCCCGAGAAAGCGGGGGCTGTTGAAAAAGCTGTAAAAGACCTCATATAGACAAATTTTATATTTGAAGCACAATACATAACTTGGCTATCCAATGTTGTACTAGTTAAGAAATATAATGGAAAATGGGGAATGTGTGTTGACTATACTGATCTCAATGGGTCTGTCCTAAAGATGCTTACCTGTTGCCTAAGATCGACAAACTCGTTAACAATTCTGCAGGTTTTTAACTGTTGTCATTCATTGACGCATACTCGGGGTACAATCAAATCCACATGGAAAAGGCCGACAAACAACACACAACCTTCATGACCGAGTTAGACAACTATTACTACAATGTAATATCCTTCGGATTGAAGAACGTCGGCGCGACCTATCAGCGGATGATGAACAAGGTCTTCCGAGGAAAAATCGGGGACATGCTCGAAGTATACATGGATGATATGATCATAAAATCATGAGAAGAGGTCGACCACACCATCCACCTCAAGAAGGTATTCGCAACAACGAGGATGTGTAGGATAAGGTTCAACACCGAGAAGTGCATATTCGGCGTACGGGTAGGCAAATTCCTCGAATTCTACCTAATAGAACGAGGAATAGAAGCGAATCCAGACAAGTGAGGGGCCTTCTCCGAGTTCGCCATGCCGAGCACAAAGAAGTTCATCCAATCACTAAACGAGATGCTCGCATCTTTGTCACATTCGTCGCCAAATCTGCTCAGCACGTCATCCCCTTATTTAAGCCTCTAAGTAAGAAGGTCGCATTTAAATGGACTGAGGAGTGCGAATAGGCCCTCCTCCACCTCAATCAAGTCCTCTCAGAGCCGCCAGTACTGCCAAGGCATGAAGCTAGGGAAACCATATACTTGTATCTCGTTGTCGCTACGGAGGCCATCAACACAACCCTGATCCGCAAAACTCCCGAGGGGCAAAAGCCAATATACTTCACGAGAAATGCCCTCCAAGGTCTTGAGCTTAGATACCAGAAAATCGAGAAGGTCGCTCTGGCCCTCATCAACGTGGCCAGGAGGTTATGACATTACTTCTTGGCCTATACGATCATAGTCAAAACTGACCAGTCCGTCAAACAGCTACTCGGGCGGCCGAACATGTCAGGAAAAATGCTCAGATGGTCGCTCAAACTCTCTGAATTTGACATCCAATACGAGAGCAGAAAAGCCCCCAAGGCTTAATTCCTGGCCGACTTCGTCGACGAGATGGCTTCCACAGAGTCCCCGACCCCCAGGGCACACAAATTGACCATCTTCGTCGATGGTACCTCTAGCTCGACGAGAAATGGAGTGGGCATCATACTGGAAAATAAAGAAGGTATCCTGATAGAAGTCTCCCTCGCCATGTGTTGCACCCCAAAATTTTCCTAACCTTTTTCTTACTTGGTTTATATTTCATTGCATTAGCATATCATTGTTCTGGCATTCACATTACATAGTCATGTTGCATTTTACAGGGGATCAGGAGATGTGTGCTTACCCAATTGAGGTTATCAAAGGTTCAAGGCCTAATCAAGGGATTATATTCAAGTCATCAAGTGGTTAGCATCATCAGAAGCAAGGCAAAGTCCTTGAAGAAAGACAAGCAAGTGAATGTGGTTCATCTCCTGCCTAGGAGCCTATCTGAGGATCATATGAGGAGTATAAGCCCATGGTTAGGGGTGGAGATAGTCTTTGAAGCTCATTGGAGGCCTTGAGGGTCATGGTAAAGTTCATTCAAGTGTTTATGCCAAGCAGTGGAAAGTCACAGTTGAAGGTGTTGCAATTAGGGTTGTCATCTGGTCAACCTTGAGTCAATTGTGCAATTGAAGGAGATTAAGACTCAATTCTAAGTCTTTGTAGTCAGGGGAGGTTGTGTTGAGATACATGGGGTGTTATTCCAAGATCAATTCAAGAAGATTTCAAAGTGTGAGGAGTTGCTAAACTAGGGTTCTCAGGGTAAAATCCCCTGTTTAGTGCCTAACTTCAAGACCACTTATCTCAAGATACAAGTTTCATGTCAACTTTTGACCAACATGGAACTTGTAGAGCATGTTCTTAGCTTTAATTTGAGTACTAGAAGTCCCTGGTTGGATTTATAGAACTCAAGTTATGATCCAGACAAGTTGCAGGTCATCAGATGAATGTGAATTTTATCTATGAAAGTCCACCAACTTCCAAGGCACTTTTGACCTAGAAGGATGTTTCTCCTCAACTTTTGGCCAACATTAAAGTTGTAGGTATTGGTCTTAGCTTTCCAAATTGTACTATAAGTCTTTCATCTGATTTGTAGAACTCAAGTTATGAGGTTTACAAGTCAGTGGTATTTTGAGAAAGTGAGATTACAAGCCATTTTGGATTATGGGTCATTTCACCATCTTGTCGTACCATTTTGGATTATGGATCATTTCACCATTTTGGATTATAGGAAAAATATATATGGATTTAGGTTCATAATTTTGGAGTTTAGAGACAATTTAGGTTATGATCCAATTTCTGTTTGAGATCGTAACTGCTTGATCTTGAGGTGTTAGCATGAACTGAATAACTTAGGATGATCCCTGAGAGATGAGGAAGAGATCTGTGGCATCAATTTGAAGTTTGGTGATGAGTGTGGAATTGGTGATTTCTTCTGTTCATGTTCGTGTTTCAAGATTCATGAGGAATTAGTAAAATTGGAGTGGATATTCATGATCAGGAGGAAAAAACGAGGAGATTGGTACCATATTCATTAAGTTTGGTTGGGTTTTAAGGCTTTGTCACTGTTTGCCTCGCCGGAGAAGACGACCAAAGGTCTTCTCTGGCCACCACGCTGGTTTCCTTCCAGTTGCAGGTTTGGAATGAGGACGATGAAGGATGGCCCTTAGATCTAGGTTTTCGTTTGACTAAGTCTTGAGATCTAACGCCTGTGATTCACCCTGAAGACTTGGACCATTGACCAGCCAAAACGCAGGTGTTTCACTAATCCCTGTTGGCAGCTGATTCAGCACGCGCGCGTCTCTTGGATGTGTAGACTTAGTCCCTTGATCCAAAGGTTGTTACATTTTCCTGGTTTTTTTTATTTCTTTTAATTGTTTTTTCATTTTTCTTTAATTGCATTTACTTCTAAAATTCATATTAAATTGAATAATGATCAGAAAAATATAACAAAAATATGAAAATGCTCCTGATTTAATTTCTGATTTTTTGATGCCCTTGGATTTTATTTTTATGCAATTTCCAATTTATTTGCTATTTTTCCATTTTCTTGATTTCATTTAATTTGGCATTCTGAGCTGGTTATTTGCTGATTTTTGTACTCCTCTTTGGTATGGAATTTTGCCTTGATATTTTGCTGCCTGGTTGTGGACTCATTGATGAGATTTTAGGATTTTTATCCTAATTTTTAGACAACTCTAAGTTCTGTTTTGGAGTAGTTTTTTAGAGGCTTCCCCTTTTGGCCCTTCATTTGGTACCTTTTAGTTTAGAATTTCTTTAGAGACCTTAAGCATTGGTTTAGGCTCTGATCCTTTTACCCTAGGTTCTTAACACATTTAGGATCCCTTAGAAAAATTCATAAATTTTTAGAAGTTGATTTAGTATTTTAATTAGATTTAATACTTAGGTTGTTTTTAGGGTGCTTCAAACATAGTGCTTCCCCTAGTTGAACTTCAATGGTGGCCATTAGCTCATGATAAGTTTCCAAATCTCTTTTGATGGTTTAGTAGGCATGTTGATGCTTCTGTAGACTTAATTGTAAAGTTTAATTTGGTGCATTAGTTCCCTTTTAGAGGTTGCTTTTAGAGCTTGTAGAATTAGGTTTTTAGAGCCTTTAGGAGTTTCTTCCTTTTTCATAATTGTGGTTTGCTTTGGTTTGCATCCCATTTCCTATCCAATGATGCAAGGTTCCTTTGTGGGAGCCTAGTCCCTCCTTTGGAAGGACTAAAGGCCTATCGCAAAAGGTAAAACCTTTGAGGATTCCAATCTTAGATGAGTGGTTGAGTGCCATGATGGATTCCCTTGGTTTCCATCATGCTTCCCCTCATCATGCAATAATCTCTGTGTTAATTCATATCATATCTTCGTGGAGCCAGTTGAAACTTGAAGGTGAAAGCCTTATTCTCTTTTTCTTTTAATGGATAGCTTGGACATGAATACAACTACAGACCGTTGGGCTGCTTTACTGCTAGAAGACTGCTTTGTTGTTGAGCTGCTGGCTTGCTGTTTTGTTTGCTGTGTTCTTATTGATTGGTTGTATTCGTGTGACTGTTTGATTGGTATGTTGCATGAGAATAGACTTTCATGTAGTTGATTCTAGGCCTAAGTGCATTGAATGGTTGAGCTCAGCTCCCTTTGCTTGTTTGCATCAGAGGTTGAGTCTGTCTCCCTCTGCTTGTCTGTTACTGTTTGGCTTTGCTTGTTGGCTGAAGGTTGAGTTTGTCTCCCTTGCCTGTGCTTTGTGTTGCTTTTGCTTGTTTTCTCTAGAAGTCGAGTTTGTCTCCTTCTGCTTGTATTGCTGCATTGCATGCATTTTACTTACAGTTATTCCTTTACAACTCATTATTCTTTTGTTGTTGCTTTCCTTTGCCATGTTCCCCTAGGGACTCTAGCTTCTCTTGTTCAAGAGAAGTTATGACATACATTAGGGTTCTAACCATGCATGATAACAATAGGTAGCTCCCTCATAACCTTAATCATAGGATCAACTTTGCATGACAACTTTAAGATTGGATTAGTTCCCCTTTAGTGCGTCCTTTGTGTTCTCATCTTCAAACATCTTTAAAACACTTAATAAAGATTAACGCGTGTTATACGCTACGAGCCTTAAGCACTTGAGAAAAGGTTGTTGGAGAGTTTCTCTTCAATAGCTTGAGTGTTTAGTATGGTACTCTTTGGGTGACATGCGATGCATTCACTCTTAAGTCCAAGTCTTTAGTGCAACATGAGTTACAAACAAAACTCAAAACACTTCTTCTTTAAAAGACTTCAAAAACAAACATTCAAATCCTTTTTGTCCCTTGGTACCTTTAATCCTCGAAAACCCTTTTTTTGTAAGGAGAGTTCTGTTAACTCTCGGTTCTACCGCAAACGGTAACGCCTAAGTCTCCGACGAGCGAGCTGCATACACCAACTGCTAGAATCGTCTGTTAACTCTATTCGGGTAAAACTTTTGAACCAAACCTATGGTCTTGTTAGCCCAAACTACGTTTACTCTGATCTTCCACGCTGTGTGAAAGTACGTAGATGCGATATCTCGGAGAGCAACCTTCCCCCCTGTTCACCCGTAGTTAGGCGAACTATGTTGACTCTGATTTCTCGTTCCAGACGGGAATACATAGGCATAGAATTGTTGTGTTCTGCCGAGTCATTTTCTTTTCTTTTCAGACCAGACTTTTAGCGTAGATAGATAAGACCAACCCGTCAGATAAACACAACAAGCGTGGATCCCTTCGAGTACGACAGACGTGAGGGGTGATAATACCTTCCCCTTGCGTAACCGACTCCCGAATCCAGACATGGTTGCGATGACCTTGTCTTATACCTTTTCGTCAGGTTTTTCCGATCGTTTCTTTTCCCTTTCTGTGGGATAAATAACGAAAGGTGACGAATCTTCTGTTTTGCCGACACCTTATTTTCGCGGTAGCGACACCATGGCGTTCCCAATATTGAACAACCAGGCTGGGTATGAAGTGTTCCTCGCAGGACTCTGTCTGGCTCAAGACCATGGCGCAAAGGAGGTAAAGATCTTTACTGACTCTCAGCTCGTGGCATCCTAGGCATGGGGAGAATATCAAGCCAGGAACGACAACCTCGCCGAGTACCTCTCCTTGGTAAGAGAAATAATGGAAAGCTTCGATTCCGCAGAGGTACGACACGTTCCACGCGAACACAATGCCTGGGCAGACATCCTGTCAAAATTGGCTAGTACGAAGAAGAAGACCGGAAACAAATCCGTAATTTAGGAAGTCCTCCCTCGCCCTAGCATCGAGAGGGGCACAATAACTGCCAAGGTAAACTCTATAAACGATAGTGACTACTGGATGACCCCTGTTTACACCTACCTCAGCACGGGACGCTTCCCCGGCGATGCCAAAGAGGCAAGCGTGGTTAGGTGTTGATCCTACTCGTACATCTTGATCGAGGACAATTTGTACAGACGAGGATTCTTCATCCCCCTCCTCAAGTGCGTCGACGAATCCAAGGTACCAAGCATACTCCAAGAGACCTACAAAGGAATCAACGCCCAACACCTCGGCGGAAGATGACTTGCCTGCAAGGCCCTACGAGCAGGATATTATTAGCCTACCATGTAGCAAGACGCCAAAGAGCGCGTCAAGAAATGCGGCAAATGCCAACGCCACAGAGACATGCACCTGGTCCCGCTAAACGAGCTCAAAATACTTTCGTCGCCATGGCCCCTTGCATGGTGGGGGATGGACATCCTCAGGCCCTTCGCCATTGGATCCTACCAAAATAATTATTTGATAGTTGATAACGCGAAATCATATCGTTTATTTGGCTTGATTTACATGCATTTATTTGTGACTTTTATTAATTTATCTTGATTTATGTTCTATTATATGATTAATTTACTTTGTTTTGCAGATTGGGGAGAATTTGGACTAAAGAAAAAAAAAGGAGAAGAAACAGATGGAAAACGGATGAAAAATAGATGAAAAACAGCAGATACGGATTCTGCTGCTGTGACGACCGTCACAGGTCCATGACGACCGTCATGCGTGTGACGACCGTCACGCAGACAAAAAATGCAGAATCAGAATTCACGATCAATCTCAACTTAAATCCTTCCTACACTTTCTCCACTCACTGCCCACTACTGGAAG
The DNA here is from genome assembly GCA_963859935.3 of Lathyrus sativus. Classification (NCBI taxonomy): domain Eukaryota; kingdom Viridiplantae; phylum Streptophyta; class Magnoliopsida; order Fabales; family Fabaceae; genus Lathyrus; species Lathyrus sativus. The sequence continues at coordinate 708,104,203 of OZ012741.1, read as the reverse complement.
TTACTACCACTTTCTCCATCTGCCCACTACTGGAAGTTACTACCACTTTCTCCATATCTCACGCATGATCTCAGGAAGTTGAGATAAGAAACATCTCTTATAAATAGACAAGAGATTCACAGAGAAAGGGGTGGATTCTTCATCCCGAAGTTCTGCCAAAGTTCCATCAAAGTTATTTATCGTTACTTTTATTTTCCTTTCCATTTTCCTTCAGTTCAGAATATTGTATTTTCTTCCTGTACCTTTTATTTCTCGCCAAAGTAGAATCCTGCCGACATTGTGGGGGACTACCCAAGGATTTGAGATCAGTACAATTTACAGGTTTTTATTAATTGAATTACTACTTTATTTCTGTTATGATGCACGCTTTATTATTCCGTTGTTTATGTCTATTTCCGTTCGCATTAATTATCATGTCTGACTAAGTTAGTTTTATCGGTATGTAACCGAATTAGTAGGATAGGATTCGATAGTAACCGGCATCTTCCCTTTTTACAAACAACCTTTCTGGCTGTAGTGTTTAAATTTATTTACTGAATAAACTTCGTCGCGAAAGCGAGAACTTATTTAAAAGTAGTTTTGCCACGAAAGTGGGAAATTAATTAAGGTACGAACCAACAAGCGAAAGCTGCGGCAAGACCAGATAGTAAACACTAGGCATTTGTTTTAATAACAGCGAAAGCACTTTAAAATGGATTAGAACCTAGAGATTTCCAAAAAGTAGTTTTAACCCCGAATGGGACAGCGAAAGCGTACATTCGGCCCTTAGAATTATGACTAGCGTCAACAACCATCGTGAGACGAAAGTCTTCCGATCACTATTTTCTTCTGAACAATGTTTGCAAAGAGTAAGAAGCATCGGTGACCTGTCGAATCCCAGATAACTAAGTCTTTGCATACCGATATCCTTTACCGCATTTCTCTAAACCAATTTTCTTTATTTCTTTTGCATTTAATTTTATTCGCATTCAATTTTCCTAATCCCAATAGCCTTAGCTTTACGCCGTAATAATAGATAACGGTAGATTGACATTGGTCTCTGTGGGTTTGACAATCTTTTATATTACTTCGATATTTCCGTGCACTTGCGGAGCGATCAATAGTCAGTGTCGACTACTTCACTAAATGGATAGAGGTTGAACCCTTAGGCAAAATTACGGTCCAAAACATACTCCATTTCTACAAACGGAACATACTTGCCCGGTTCGGTGTGCCCCAAGTCATTGTCACTGACAAAAACTTCCAGGACTTCGTCACCAGGCTGGGCATGAAGCAACACTTCACGTTGGTCGAACACCCGTATACAAACGGGCAGGGCGAAGCCGCTAACAGAGTAATTTTACGCGGATTAAAGCGAAGGCTAGGAGACGCCAAGAAAAGATGGGTCGAGGAGATACATAGCGTCCTCTGGGCTTACAGAACCACATCGCACTCAACAACCAGAAAACCCCGTTTCGACTGACCTATGGGACTGAGACGGTGATTCTGGTGGAAATAATAGAGCCTTTCGGAAGAACCGAGTCCCCCCCTCCCCGAGGAGGCAAACGGCGAGGCACTAAGGGAAGAACTCGACCTAGTCGAGGAAATCAGGTCGTGGGCCTCCCAATGGGAAGCCTCACTGAAACAAAGGATAACCTTGCAGCACAACAACAAAGTCATCAAGCGCGAATTCTAGGTGGGCAGCCTGGTCCTACGAAGGAACCAGGAGGATTCACGTGAGGGAAAGCTCGCCGCAAACTGGGAAGGCCCCTACCGCGTCCGAGACAAAACGAACAACGAGGCCTATTACCTCGAAAACCTACACGGGGGAAAACTTGCTCGACCATGGAATGCAGAAAACTCGAGCAATACTACAGTTAGACATTTCCCGCGACCTACTAGCATCGCGACTGCAGGGGTGCGCCATGGTGCAGACGTGACTCTTAACTTTAAAAATAAAAAGACAAGAGTCAACCCCTTGCGTGTGCGGGCGTGACCCTTGATCCAACGGGAACCCCTCGATCGAGCCCCACCTTGTCGTACCATTGAGACAGAACACCTAGCTCGTGATGGGAAGTTCATCCCCGGGAAAAAGACCTCGATCAAGATCGTGGCCCTATCACCGATCGTATGCCAACTTCAATCACCCGACCAATTCCATGCACAGTCGGTCATCAAACAGGTCGAGCAAGAAAACAAACAGAAATACAATTTATACATAGAAACATAAAAAATAAAGCACGCACATTATAAAAGTAAAGTTACTACATTCCCAAAATGGCGGGCAAAGCCCATTGTTCAAAAATTACAAGAATGGCCAAGTAGGACAGAAACGGATACATCAAAAGTAGGCACGCATGCCAAGAAAATAACGTAGGCACGTAGGCCAGAAAAACAAAAACAAAACTTAGAGGCTTCATTCTCCTCCTTCTCATCACCCACCTTAACCCGAGCCATCGTATTCCTCTTCCTCTTCGGCTTTCGGCGTGACCACGCGACCCTCAACGACCTAATGGAAGGGCCCCATCCCTTTAGTGATAAATGAGACGTATAGGTTCATGATCCAGAGCTGCTCCACGGCGTTGTCATAACCCACCTCGAGAGCCCCTAAGCAATCCTGCTCGAGCTACCGGATCCTCGACACCAGATCCTTCTGAGATGCCATGAGCATTTCCTCAGCATTCTCGTCCTCTGCAGGCTGGGAAGCCGCCTCCAAATCTGCAATCCGCACCAAGAGCCTCATCCTCTCTTCACCTGCGGCCTTCAACTAATTTTCCACCTCGCCATGGAGCTTAAGTTGGGTAGTACTCTTCTCTTTGGCCTGGTCGAGATCAACAGTCAACTTGCTCCTCTTTGCCTTGACAGCTGCAAGGTTAGCCTGCAATTTAGAGAGGTCGGCTGAAGAGGAAGCCTCGTTGTTGAGGACCATAGCCATCTCGAAGACCCGCATCACGACGTCCAGGTCCTCCGCCAGAGCCTTCTTCCTTGTCTATTGATCAACACCCAAGATGGCTTTGATCTCCACAACATCCACCACTGGAGAGTTTGCCCCATATAAGAATCCAGTTGTAGATAACAGGGTGGGAGCAAGAACCTCTCCTCGGCACTACCCTCGGTGAGGTCGACGGTCTCGGGCTCACCAACCCGCAGTCTCTTGGGTGTCCTCTGTGATGAGGGGCCTTGGGGGTGAAGAAGAGGAGCCACCAAGACGCTGATCGGGACCAGGCATCTATTGTACCTAGGTAACCCTCCCATTTCCATATTTCTTCGCGCCCCTGCTAGGCACCAACCTTTTCACACGCTCGTGCATGCTCGACATCTCTCATGTAAAAGAAAAATAAACAAAGTCAACAAAACAAACCAACAACGAACATACAGACAAGGTCCGAGTGAAAAGAGGACCTACTACCTAAGAGACGCATGGCTTCCTCATCGGACGCACACTCAAGGAGGGCCCTCGTATTGATCAATCGCAACTCCTTAAGAATCTCTCAGTGCGAGTCGAGGATAAAGTTCCCGTCCGGCGTCACGCATTTGTAGGGGTAAAACTAGTCACAAAAACGACCAGCTTTTGGTAAGCCACCCGGTCGTCGACATCTAATGAGTCTGCCTGTACTATATAGCTATTTGTGCCCTTGTCGAAGTGTTCCTTCGTCCAAATCAGCATAATATTTGGCACTAAGACCTCCTCGGACTGCCCGTTCTTTTCTCGGACCTCCAGGTTGAAAAGCAAGTCCATGGCCATATGAGTGACGGGCTTAACAACGTAATACTGGTCTTTGAAATTTCAGATGGAATCCATGTACGCCCGGAAGAGCCTCTTCGGTTGCTTCAAGGATACCCAACTGTGTCGACCATCGAGTGTTTGTCTTTGAAGGTGGAAAATGTTGAAGAAAAGGGTGAGAGTGGGTCCGATGTTGAGATGTTGATAGACGAGCTCGTACGCTCGCACGAACACAATCGTTTTGGGATGTAGTTGCGAGGGCGAAAACCGAAGCCAATCAAAAACTCCTAGCTAAAAGTCGGTGAAGGACAAACGCAATCCCGCCTCCTAAAAGGTAAACTCATACATAGGGAACCTCATCCCCTTATACGCCGAGCATATTCGGTGATTTGCTCGCGGTTTGTACACCTGTCAGTTCATGATGGAACCCTCAAGGCGGTTCTTGACATTGGTATAAACGTCAGACTCATCCACAACAAAGCAAGAAGAGACACTCAAGGTCTCTTACCTGGCCCAGTCTGTGGCAGACCTTCTTCGCTCTTCACCGGCCTGCACCATCAGGGAGTTTGGCTTGTCGTCAGTTTCAATAATTCCTTGTACCCAAGCAGCCATTTACACCTAAAGAGCATAGGAAATCAGTGAATTTGACATTCAAGATCAAATCCACTCTTCCACCGCAGATCAAATGAAAGGGAGAAGATGGGAGACCCCATACGGACAAGGCCTCTCCTGCCTCGACAGGCGAGAGCGGGGCCCCCGAGACTTCCACTGCTTGTCCCCAGGAAGTTCAAGCAAACTATCCTACATCCCCGGGGACTCCGTTTCTTGTCCCCGAGAAGTTCAGGAAAACTATCCTACATCCTTGGGGACTCCGTTTCTTATCTCCGAGAAGTCCGTGCAAACTAGCCTACGTCCCTGGGGACTTCATCGTTTGGGGATTCATCCAAAACTATCCTACGTGCCCGGGGGTTTCATCATTTGGGGATTCATCCAAAACTATCCTACGTGCCCGGGGGTTTCATCGCGTGTCCCCGGGGGATTCATCATAACCCTACACTAATTTAAAGAAGCCCTAGCGTATTCGCCGAAAACTCCACAGCCTCCTCGAGGCATTCGTCAGGTCCACCGGAGAAACTGCCAGAAAATAGGAAAAGTGGAGGTAGGGCAGCGGAGACTTACTTGGTACGAAGGATTTGGAAGGACGATATGTCGTAGAAAGTTGAGAAGATTGAACGAGAGGAAGAGGAAGCGTCTTGAATGGTAGAAGCGAAAGGTGAGAAATGAAGTAGACTCTGCCCTACTTATGAGCCTAGCACGACACTTGAGGGCCCCTTGGGCACTCAAACGCCCCTACCCCTAGCCGCCCTAGCTAAGCAATGATTTCCTAACACATGGCAACACCTGAAGCTTCGCATTCATCTGTTTCCCCTTTAGACTCAGAGGGCAGGCACATCCTTCACGCTGTCTACCTCCTCGATATGCTGTCTTGTCGAGCATCCTCCGCTCCCGACATGGTACATGGCTTCCAATTCTATGCATCAGGCAAATGCCTTCTCCTGAAGAGGTCCTCGACATTTCGACCTGTCCTTAAGTCATTACTGCTCCACCTATGAGCAACGACTTAGGGGGCTCCTGTTCTGGACTGGGTCGGGGCCTGCCCTTCAGCCGAGCAGGCTCAACCCGGTGTTATACTGATGAGGCCTAACAAGGCCCCATTTCATTTGTCGAGCACAAGGCTCAACAAGGCACGCTAGTCAGGCAGAAGACTCTCTTGACGGGGAAGCTCACGTGCTTCCCCCACGTTCTCCACATGTCCCCTACGCGGGGACACGTCATCAGGCAACTACCCACTTCCGAAAGAGATGGTCAGCCCATCTTCCGAAGATCACGGGGCAGTTGATTCAGGGCGAAGACCATGTGCTGGTCTTCACTGTGCCACGTAAGTCCTATTCTAGGAGTTACTTGTGTTGGGCTTGACAACCCGGCCTAATGCAATGTAATCGTTGGCCCTGCATTGAGGGTACATTATATATACCCTCTTTCACCAGAGGGTCAGGTATTCTATTCACTACACCTTTTTCTGTAGTTGATCTCTCTCTAGTTCCGTTACTCACTTAAGCATCAGAGCATCTTGCAGGTACACCCTCTTTTCTCTTCCACAATACTGGTGAAGGTAGCATCTCACGACGCGTGGCAGACTACTGACTTCTTTCTGATCAGATAAGATCAGATAGTATAATCTCTTTCAATTTAATCAAGTGTTAATAATATTTGTGTCCAAGAAAATACTTGGTTTATAAAAAAAATAAACAATATTTATTTATAAACTAGCGGTTGATGTTTATAATTAATTAAGAAATATTTAGTCACGGTCATATATGCGAGATTTTAAAAAAATTCGATAAATTTTTATTTTGAATTCGCTTCTACCATATAAAGATTCTTTTATTTTGCTTTCTCAAAAAAATTATTCATTAATAATTTGTTAAATCTCACGTAACTTTTAAGGACTTATATTTATTTTACCACCGGCAAATTAACAATTTTAAAAAAATACTTTGTCATGTTATTATTTTTTATGATTAAGTTTTTTTTAAGGGGATAAAACAGAAGAATTTTTATATAGTAGAGAGTGAATTAAAACTTTTTTACATGGCGCGGTTTTTCAAAACTCATATATGGTGGAAAAAAATACATATTAACCTTCAACTATCACCCCCATTAAAAATTAGTTACATAAACTCCCTAAATTATCTTTACACTGTAAATTATTTACATTAAAAAAATTACATTTAAATAATCAAGTAATGTTTATATTTTTCATTCTTATCTCCTATTATAGCATGACATGTGTCTAACTCTTTTTAAGATTGGCATTTGACATTCATAGACTCATTCTCTCTCTCTTGATTGAACTTTTAAATATCTTTCACATTTCTTTTTCTCACTTTCATTTTTATTATTTTTCTCTCTATTTATTTATTATCACTAAAAATATTAATAATTTATTTTTTAATTTTAATAAAATAAATAATTTATTTTATCTCACAGACTACTATCAACACAATATCTATTTTATTTAAATTAACAATTGTCTTAATTTAAGAGACAAATTCCTTATTTTTAAATATTAATTTTTTTTATTTCTTCGTCTCATGATTTTTTTTGTATGATAATTTAATACAATTAAATTTATATAATTATTTTTCATTCTACAATTAAGTAAATCATTTCAAATTATACATGTATATACAAATACATTTTATATCGTATCAAACACATTTTTATCTCACAGATTACTATCAGCCTAATATCTATTTTATTTTAATCAATAATTTGTTCTTATTTTAAAGACAAAATTTTTATTTTAAAATATCAAATTTTTTTTTTCTTTCTTCAACTCACGAGTCTTTTTTTTGCGTGATTATTTAATACAATTGAGTTTATATAATTATTTTTCATTTTACAATTAAATAAATTATTTCAAATTTACATCTGTATATAAATACATTTTATATTGTATCAAATAAACTTTATATTTTGCGGATCATTATTAGCACAATACATATTTTATTTTAATTAACTGGTATCTTAATTTAAAAAGATGAAATCCTTATTTTCAAATATTAAACATTCTTTTTTTCTCCCATGAGTCCATTTTTTCTTTTTACTTTAATACAATTAAATTTTTTATGATCATTATTTATTTTAAAATTAATAGCTAATTTTAAATTTAAATACGTATTTAAATATATTTTATATCGTATCAAATAAATTTACGCGTGTGGCCACACGGGTATCTAACTAGTTTATAAATTGACAACTTAAATAATTGGCATGAGAGAAGGGAAATAAATTCATGATTTTATCTTGTTTTTCAGTTTATTTACTTGATTTCCATTGCTTCAAGTTTAATATCTATGTAATTATTTTCACTAAACATGAGCTGTTTAGCCCAGTCCACAAACAATATTAAAGGTCACTAGCTAAAACAAACATATAAGGAGAAAACACACATCTTACATCACAAGATATGTAGTGTAAAGTATGTTCAACATAAATCATTCTCATGAAAAATCTCATAATACTTTATGTACACAATTAAAATGCATTCACCCATAATGCAGTGCTCACATGCCAAAACATATGATTCTAAAATATGTTACTTACTCCATTGGGATTTACAGGTCGTCTCAAATAATTTAGAGGTCTTGTTCTAATATTAAAAATTGGTCCTATCTAAGAAAATATAAAATGTAAACAAAATTATTATTTTTATTTAAATTATAAATAAAATCAATAACATTAAAAATATTTTTAATAATAACTTATGATTTTCTACATTAATTCTATCAACATAATGATTTTTAACTAAAATTTGTTATTCTTTTATGATAAATTTATCAAAAAAATTATTGAGATTGAGTTAATTCATTGCGTCTTTTCTTTTCCTATATCGCTCATAACCAGAATAAAAATTTCTAATCTTATAAAACAATTCATGAGACATATAGAAAGAATGAAAAAAGATTTAAAATTCCTCGTTGTACTTAATTAAATCCATAATATTGAATTTAAATCTGATATACAATATTAAAGTTGAACTGGTAAATAAAATTAAAAATAATAAATAATTAATTAATTAAATTATAAATAAGAAAGTTAACAATTAACAATATATAGAATTTAAAAAATTTTAAAAATTAATATATGCTAAAAAATATTAACAATAAAAAAATTATAGAAATAAATAATGAAAAAAATCATATTATATATATATATATATATATATATATATATATATATATATATATATATATATATATATATATATATATATATATATATATATATATATATATATATATATATATATATATATATATATATATATATATATATATATATATATATATATATATATATATATATATATATATATATATATATATAAGGATTTATGTTAACTTCCAGAAGAATAGGTAACTTCCAGAAATAGTCGTTGGCACAGACAGGGGTGTAGTTACGGACACAAGTGTCTTGACTGTTTCTGAATGGTGGAACAGTGCGTGACGGACAGAGACTAACGGGGAGAAGTGTTGTGACCATGTTGGAGTGGCAGAAAGATAAACTTTCCACCAAAGAGATTGGACTTAGACAATTGGGTCGTTCTGAGAGCAGAAGTGGATTGGGCCATGCCCAACCATTGGGCCAGTCCAGAACATTATCATTATAGATATAATGACTAGATGATTAAAAAATATTGAATAAAACGTTTAACACACATAAATCATTATCAAACATACTTACATTATGCATACAATGATAATACAAAAACACCATGATACAACACCACATAACCAATTCCACCTTAACAAATCAAATTAAGCATATATTCACATATGTACACATTCACCAAAACACAACAGTTACATACACAGACATATATAAATAATTCAATACCATTACCATAACATAAATAACAAAATATTGTAGGGTAAAGTTCAATAATGTATTTACTTATCGAGATGTATTCTCATACAACTCATGGTATAAACTTAACTTAGTTTACTTCTTTTAACCCTTTAATCAAAATAACAACACTTTGTCAAAACTAAGATTGTATTTGAATATCATAAAATGAACTGAGCGGAACGAATATCTCATTACATTGTTTTGAAATTTTAGAATGAAATAAGGCAAGTTATTCATTCCGCACGAATTAGAGATGAAGAAATATGGTGGTAAGTGATGGAATGGAATGGAATCCACACCACTCAATTATGCTCTGCTCCATCGAATTTTAAATGATCCAAACAATGAAATATCATTTAATTATATCTCATTATGCTCCACTCTATCTGATTCCGTCAATTCAAACAAAGCATAAATCTTTGAATTCCAATACTTATGGCAGACTCAATGTAGACACATACACCAAAACATTCATAAGAATTCCTTTCCCATAAATTAACTCAACACATTTCTCTAAATAAATTAAATTATCGTTGTTTGAAAATTTGTACAAGTATACATAATCAAATAAGTAGCAAATAATAAGAATTATATTGCTTCCATAATGATTGTTTTAGGTATATTCTATTAGGCATTCTAAATAATAAAATATTCATGAACAAAAAGATAACAAAATGACAAAATGTATCAAGGTTGTGCAATAATTAAAGGTCATAGATGGTACACATTATATTTGGATGAAAGGTTGGAATATGATTCATTCAAGGACACATCTCTGAGTATGTGTTTCAATAATATGTATTTCAATAGGGTAATTTTGATGATCGGAAAAGAAAGATTTATTTATTTTGATCATCATCAAAGAAAGCAACAGATACAAAAAATGGTCGATGTTATCTAGAACTTCAAATGATGTTCTTAAGGAGATTATTCTTTTTATTTAGGATCATTTTTAAATAGTAGAAAAGCTATCAATAGTGAAATATACACACATGCACACAAAAAACGTTTTCTAACATTTTTTGAAGAAAAAACAATATTTTTAAAAGAATGGTTTTAGGGGAAAATATTTGTGTTTATCAATAACAAATTATGAAGGCATAAAACACAATCCAATCTAGGGATGTATATGGATATCCATGGGGCGGATAATATGATATCCGTGTCTGCCCCGTTGGATAAATATGATATCCGTATCTGCCCCATATTCATGCGAATATCAGTTAAGCGGGTAATCCACGGGTTTTAAGGTATCCGCGGATATTTACAGATATCCATGAATAACTTTTTTTGTCTAAAATTATTTTTTAAAAATATATTTTTTCGCTCTCAATTTAACAACTAAATTTCATCACATTATTTTCATTCTTTTTTCACTAAAACATAATAACATTCAAACATAATATCCATACATTTCATTTTTAACAAAATAAAATTCATCATACCATATAATAATTGTTTAAATAATACAAAAAGTAATGACGTTAAAAAAAAGAAATATGAAAGACTAAATTTCTTGGAAGATGTAATGACGTTTATAATAAATTAAAAATATTTAAATACTTTTTATAATTTATTAACGGGTATGGATATCCGCGGGTACGGGTATCATTAAATCCGCATCCACATCCATTAAATAACGGATATTTAAATATCCATTTATTTTATCCATGGATATCCATTAAGCAATCCACATTGTATCCGTGACGGATTATATCCGCGGATACCCGCGGGCACGGACTTTTTTGCCATCCCTAATCCAATCCATAACTAATCATTGTAAACATGCCTTATAATTGATTATGGCCTCCTAATAATTAATTGTGCTTTGTGTTTTAATTAAATAATTTATTATAAATCATGTACAGTCGACTATGATGTGTACTTGGTCGAATGTGTGATAAAATACTTCAAAATAATTGATTATCACCACTTTATAGTTAATTATTGACACTATTACATATCAAAAATCATGATTATCATTTAATTGAGTAATTACATCACATTGTATATATAAAGGGCCCTTAAGATGGTTTATAAACACGTCAACTTTATTGAAATAACCTCTAATAATCATTGTCCTTCTCTAATAATATACTTTTAATATTTTTATTCACTTGGTATGTTTTATTATTGATAGTACTCTCATTATAAAATTAATATTGTAATCCTCGAGCTTTAATTAGTTTCATCCACATGTGAGATATAATTCTTGTAACAACTTATTATTTTTTAGTGTAATCTCATTGTAAACTAAGAGACAAAATATCTCTTGAATTTGTAAAGTGTAAAGGTTGCAAGTTGAACGTGTGTTAAAGTTTGGTCTAAAGGTTGTAATCTGAACATGTCTTAAAAGTTTAGTTATAGTAAAATCTCAAGGTACTCTCTTTGAAGACCGAACATAATTTAAATGGTTTTAGATTAAACTAATATAAACTCTAGTGTATTTTATTCAAAGTAAGAAAATCATTTTTATAACTTAGAATGGCTGCCAAAAGCAAATTTACCATATCATGCAAATTCATCCCACATTATAATCATAACTGATATGATTTTCTTGCTTGATTATGGTATAGAGAAATGTTGTGGCTTGTTTCTCTTCTTAACATAAAGTTTGAACTTAGTGATCATGAACACTAGGTGAATTTGTTGTAAATACCTATGTTGGTTTATTTTCTAGTGTTTTTTCATGTGCATGATGGGTGCAATTTTAGAATCATCTAGGTATATGCATGATGGGTGGAATTTTAGAACCATCTAGGTATATGTATGATGGATGGAATTATCTTAGATGAAATATGGATATCTTGCTTGAATTTGTGTTTTATGGTTGTGTTGACCGATAGATTATGTATTGTGAGAAATTATAAGAGTTATGTTATCTTGTTTCATTAACTACCACATGAGTAGACTATTAGAATGTGTGTTGAGTATTAGAAATCTTTGGTCAAGCAGACTTGATATTTAGTTAGGACTCTACTAAGATAGTTGTATCTCACCTCATTTAATCTATTAACACATATTTTAATACATTAAAACACCTCAAATAACAACAAACCTAATTTAGAAAAGGAAACCATGAAACGACTAAATGAGTTAATTAACTAATAGTTTTTCTAATTGGTTAGTAGATCTTTCTCCTTTCTTTAATTGGTTATCCAATTCCTTAATCAATTAGGCAGTGAGTTAATGTTCCTAATTGATCATAAATACTTTTTAATCAATTTCATACATATATTGATAGGTTTTAAGAAGTTTAAATAAAAATATAAGATGTTTGAAAATATTTTTCTTGTATGTGTGATTGTCTTAGTACTTCAAAACTTACTATTAAGTTTTTACAATTTAAACTTATCAATCTAAGACGCTAAGCGTATGACTAAACAAACATTCACACTTTCTCTCTTTCAGACTTCAGATCCTCTACTTGATTTAACGATCTATTATTGCTTCAAATGAATATTTAAATTATCTAATTAATAAGACTTGAAGCATCTTCTTGATTAGATACTATTATCACTTTAAATGAGTGTTTAAATTATCTGACTAATGAATAACACAAACACATAATCACATATGAAATAGGAAGCAACCAAAATTTAATTAAATTAGAAGGGAAATATTGACCACAATAAATAAATTTGAAAAAAAGCTCACATTAAAGATGAAATAAAACATAAAGCAAGATAAATAATTGATGTCTCTTTCATCAACAATATAAGATGTTCCATTCTCAATTGCATGCTTTGTTAGAGATGTGACTTCCTTGAATAACCTTTGAAGAGATTAGATCTTGAGAGAATGGAGGATATCATTTCTTCTGTAGATGGATCTTGAGCAAATTTATGACCATTAGCTTCCAAACTTGATGGCTCGTGCTCTAAGTCCCCGTTAAGGGCTCAAATTTTTATTTGACATAGATAATTCTTCATGATTAGAGTGGAATTGGGGTTTTAAAATCCACCTTTTAGGTTAACTCCATCATAAGACAAAACTATTATGATTAAATGCCCATACGGTAGCCATATTGTAGTTCTCCTTTTGCATTTTATCATATGGCACATTACTTCATATGTCCAATTTGTTTGAAAATTCGAAGTAACCAACCACATGATCACCACACCATCCTTCAATAACTATTCATGGTTTATACTTCTTAGAAAGAGCACAAGTGTTGCTAAATGGTGTATGAAGCGTTAATGTTGTTAGACGATGGCAACGATCTACAAGGCAAGGTTAAATAGATTGCTAACAAAATTTTCTTCAATTAAAAATTCTGGTTTGAAAAATATTTTCTATGGCAAGCAGAAGAAAATCTGGATTGACACTCGTATATCTGAACCGTTATTGGTAGAATCAGATATGCATATAAATCGTAACAAGAGTATACGAATTATGAGAAAAGATCAATATGTTTGAATTAAATTACACAATGATAAACTATTTTCAACAAAATGTAAAAATAAACTTGACTAAGGAAATTTATCAAACACTTAGACTACAGTCAATTTATCAAATACTTGATGTGAAATACATCAAGCTTAATTCTCTTGTTAAAAGTATGACAATTTAATTACAATTATTTAGATTGCAATGGTCTTACAAAAAATTTTAAGATGCTTCAACACAACCAAAATTTTCAGCTAATCAAATTACTCATTAAGTACGTTATTAAATTGTAAAGTGTGTGTGTGTGTGTGTGTGTGTGAGTGAGAGAGAGAGAGAGAGAGAGAGAGAGAGAGAGAGAGAGAGAGAGAGAGAGAGAGAGAGAGAGAGAGAGAGAGAGAGATAGAGAGAGAGAGAGAGTGAGAGAGAGAGAGAGAGAGAGAACACCAAGATTTTTTTAAGAAGTTCCCCGATTGTCCTTACTATGGGTACGTTTGCCCCTAATTTAAAATAGAACTGATATGTAATTAACCTTTGCAAGAGTTATATACAAGAGAAAAATTAGAAATCCAAACCCCTAAATCCTATGTTTGATGTTAACTCTAACTTCTTATCTTCCCTTGATCTTAAGCTAGATCAATTCATCCAAGGCTTCCAATTGATTCTCCAGTTACCATTACTTCTTTGACATAAATTTTGTTCTTTAAAACTTTCACTTGGATGAATCTAAATTGCAAAATCTTGTCCTAAGTCTTTCAATTAATCCTCTGGTTACCGCTACTCCTTTGACGGAACCCATGTTCTTCAATGCTTTCACTCTGACGAATCCAAGTTGCAAAGACTTGCGCAAAAACCACCAAATCAATCCTTGATCTTGGAGGAAAAACCCTAAAGGTTTTATCAACGAAATCCCCAAATAAAAACTCAACCCAATTTGATTACAACAATCCTAAGTTTGACCTTATAAATTTAATCTTAATGACGCTCAACAAAAATGATCATGTGTAGTTGTTGAATGTATGCAAATAAAGGTTGAAGATGATGAGAAAATTCTAAGTGTGTTATTAGTTTCAACTGCTAAGAAATGATGCATGAATGCATATTTATATGTATATGTGTATAGAAAAATAACAAATAAAATATTTTTTTAGCAAAATTACAAGTTTTGAAAAATTATAAGATAATGTATTGACTCTAAAATCTTATGTATTGATACATATTGTCTATTTGTCGTACCTCGAAAAATAAAAACGACCTTGCGAAGAGCAATCGCACGCTCGCGATGTAGACTTAACAGAGTCGTCACTGGTCATTATTTATTTCTATAGATAGAAATGAAAAATATCGAATAAAACCCTTTAAAAAAGGCAAGGATATGGTGATCGCAACCAATATCAGAGTTCGGGAGTCGGTTACGCAATGGGAATGTATTAACACCCCTCACATCCGTTGTAATTAATGGGAACCATTTAGTTAGGGTCCAATGTATGTTAGCTTAAATTAATTTCTAATATTCTACTTATTTGGGATGGAAAAGGGAGTGAAGAGAAATGTTTTGGGATTTTTATTAAAGAGAAATAGGACCTAAGGGTTTTTATTACTAGGGGGTCTGACAAGATTTTGCTATCCTGCTCCTATGTAACTCAAAAGAGATATCAAGGTACACGTAGTTTTGGGTAGAAAGTTTTGTTTGTTGGTCGATTTTGGTGGAAGATATTTAGTCGCATTCGGAAGAAAATATTGTTTTACCCAAAACAGGTGAGGAGCAGATGATTGCATCACAATATAATAGATTTACAAATCAACATTCACGAAAATGCCTCTTATCTCAACACAAATAGTTTGTGGATGAAGCAATATTTTGCGTCGTCTCAAGACACGATATCTCACATTTATCTAAAAAAATTAGGGTCACACAACGACGAAGAAAATAATTTGATCAATTGAATGTATTTTAGGCGAATGACGAACGCTTGATGAGAATCAATCGTCAAAGAGTTACGCTAGAATGCTAATTTCCAACAACCCTTTTTCACTCAAGATTAATTTAGAAAATTGTTTGATGGACAACGAATGCTTGATAATGATCAATTGTTCAAAGAGTTACGCCAGAATGTTAGGTCCCGACGACCCTTATTTGTCCAAGTTAATTAAAGTGGTTTAAGAATGAAAGAAAGGAATGAACGATTATCCCAAGATGCGAGGCTCGAGACCGATCATTTGAGGATTCTGCTAAAATGCGAGATTCTAACCGTCCACTTCTTTCGTGTTTTTGTTTATAAAAAAGGTTTTGATATTATGTTTGATTTAGGAAAAATCACTCGATATTAATCGAGGTTTGATTTGCATTAATTTAAAAAATAATTTATGAAACAATTTGATTTGATTTTGAAAATGGAAGGTGATAATGGTTTGAAATTGTTAGCGAACTGGAAAGTTAATGAATTTGAACGAAAAGTTAGTGAGATGATTATTTACATGGTATTCGGATATGAAAAATGGATAGAGATCATTACCTAACTAATCACTTTAACATGACAAAATCGAATAAACAAAAAAAAAAAACAAATCCACTTAACGAAAAACAAATAATTACTTAAGTTATAAAAAAAATTAATTAATGAACAAATTATTAAATAATTAAGTTAATCAATATAAAGGAAGAATAACATATTAGAAATAAAAAAGATATAAAGGGTCCAAATATGAAAGGGTGAGACAAAAATTGTATCAAGATCTCAGGCTAGCAAAAGAAACAAATATCTAAGTCCAAATTTATTATAAAAACAACTAGTTTGGGCCAACTAAACCCTATTTAAAATAAATAAATAAATGATAAATAAAATAAACAAATAAATAAATAGTAAGAATAAATTGACTATTCAACCTTCAATCCCTAAAACTTAAAAAATGGCATTTCCTCTTGTAGTAAAACAAAATGCACATGAGACAAATAAAACTCAAACGAGTTATTCTCCTTGAACATCTCTTTCTCTTGTCATACTCTCCCAACTCCATTCTCTCTCACGTAGGAATGCTAAATACAGCAGACAAAAGAACCAAAAAACTTCCATGTTCAGCTTTCAATATTTCCTCCCTCAAATCTCCAACACATCCAAACCAACACATTCTAATAAAATATCAATAACAAAGCAACATACACACTAAATAATATTTCACAATGCAACCACAATATCAAAACACAAGCAATAAGAAACAACAACTTCATGACGAAATCGAATCGAAAAAATAACATATACAAAACGGCATAATATGAAAACAAACACGATGCACGTTGTTACCGCAAAATGTCGAAGCAATGTCGAAGCGTTGTTGGTATGTTGTTGAGATTTGCTGCCACGTTGAATTTGTTGCAGTGTTGTTCGACGATTTCGACTTTGGGCAAAGCTACAGTGGCAGCAGTAAGTGTTATGATGATGGTGAAGGCGAATAGATAAAGGTTTATGTGTTTTATGTGTTTGAAAATGGTGAAGAAGTTAGAAAGGTTATTTGTAAGAGGTGAATGAGGTGTATGGCAGTGATGTGGTTTTAAGTTGCAAAGGAAGAATTTCACGTGCTGTTGTTGGATTGGAACATGTATGACACACGATTCTTGTAGGGATAATGGTGGAAAGATTATGACAAAAGTATCCTTGTTATCAAGTCAGAGGGAAAACTTCAAATGAGAGAGGTTTTGGTGATGCGATTCGCATAGAGTTTGTGTGTTTTATACTGATTGAAGGTTAAAGTTTCATGTTCAGTTCATGAAGGTTGAGTTATGGTGCAACCACATTTGTTGTTGTTTTCATATGAAGGACAATGGTGGTTTTTGGTTTATGAAGTTAGTGTTGAAGTAATAACAAGGTCGTGAGAGGTTGTGTAGGAAAGAACACAGTTGAATGAGCTTGTTACATGTTGTTTCATGGCCGATGGAGGGTGACTTTGAAGGTGTTTCAGTTATGGAGTTTGGATGTTCGATGGAGAGGAAAGAAAAGTTTTGAAAAATAACAAAAAAATATTTGAGGTTAGACGTGAAAACAAAATGAAGAAGATGAATTTTCTTCTATTTTTGTGTGTGCTGTTTTTACTTGTTTTGAAAAAATAAAGTTAGTTTATGGTGTGATGTTTTGTTGAAGGAGATAGTCAATATAAGTGGTTAACAAGAGGAAATAAGAAGAACTGAACCCACCCTTTTCTTCAATCCTTATTATTTATTTATTTTTGAATAAGAGAGAACTAAAAGGAACTAAACGCGACGCTGGTCTCCTTTTTTTCATGGAGTTTTGGTTTTATGGTACACTAGCATTCAGACGGGCACTCGCGTGCCAGTTTGTTCACTTTTTTAATGCACGCGTAAAAATATAAATGATATTTTTTAATCTAATATTAATTCTAAATATAAGTTAATAGTAAGAAGTTAGGTAGGAAATTAGGCAGGAAGTTAATGGAAGTTATTGAGTAAGTTATACATTAAAGTAAGGATAAAATTGGTAGAGAAATAGGTTACACCAAAACACCATGTTTTTCCTCTATATATGTTACAAATTATAGATGAAGGAGTTTTAGGGTTACTAATATGAGGCATCCTCAAAATATCCTCTACGAGACTTAGTGGACAAGAGTTACTCAAAGTAAATAAATTCTTTTAATTAAATCTTAGTACTATTTTTTTAGGACAAGAATAAATTTTTTTAATGAAAATTAAAATAAATAAATAAGTAAACACTCAAAATAAATATAAAAAAACTTTTAATCACATTTGATTGTTAAAAAAAAAGACACATAGATGAAAATAACGGACTCGAATTGAAAAAAGATCGAGCACCAAGGTGCTCGAAAAATAAAAATGACTACACCAAAATTATTAGTGCGGAATAAACCACTCCGAAAAATACAGCGTTTTGTCAGACTTTGAAATAAATCTGAACCAGTAAAAATGCTCAGACTGATCAAAATGCGGTAAAAAAGTCAACGAAAATTAAAACTAGCACGCCAGGTTAAACTACGCAAAACGTATATTAAAATAAATGATGTATGCAAGCTCGATTTTGAAACTTTCCATCCACTGATTTTACAGACAATTGAAATGCAGTTTGACCGACCTGTTTGTAATCTAACAAATTTATTCTGGCTGACAATTTCAGCTTTGAACATGATAAAATTCATGCTATGCTATGTAGATGATGCAGATGATATGCTAATTATATTGATTAGGCAATTCAGGGTTAAAATTAGGGTATGACACTATGTATTGACTTTTAGATGTTATGTATTGATATATACAAAACATAGGAAAAATGTGTACAAAATATATTGACTCCAAAATCGTATCTATTGATACATACTGAACAAAAGCAAAATTTGTACAAAATGTATTGACTCCCGAATTTTATGTACTGATGCATAGATGTTATGCATCGATAGATGTTGAACAGAGGAAAAATCTGCCGTATGTATTGATTCCAAACTAGTATGTATTGAGTCCTAAATTTTATGTATTGATACATAGATGTTATGTATCGATACATACTGAACAAACACAAAATCTATGCAGTTTATAATTGAAGACTCTAAGATTTGAACAAATTTTGATGAAACATGATGTTGCACAAGATGTTCCAACAAGAATAAATTCGTAAAGAACAACATGTCAGACAAGATGTCCTAGCATTGTGGACTTAACATCTTGGTCTGGTGCAGCAGGTTTGTTACAAATTTGTTCCAATATTTAAGGTGCAATAAGAACGTGGATCAAGGAAAGATTGGACAGAGACTTCGAAGCCCATGGACTGATGAAGGCTATAAAAGGAAGACCAAGATCTAGGGCATGAGGAGACCTTGTAGCGAATGCTTGGAATTTAATTATAAGGGTTTAACTTTAAAAGTAGCACTGAGTATGGATTAAGTGAGGAGTTGTAAACGAGGGAGTTTAACTTTAAATTAATACTACTAATACTGGATTTATTCCTGGTTTGGTAGCCCCCAGATGTAGGTGTTGTTGTTCACTGAATTGGGTCATCATATCTTGGTGTTATTTATCATTATGTTATAAATATTTCAGTTTTGTTACTTGCTGTAAAATACATGTCTTAACAAATGTTGAAACGTCTGCCATTACACTGTTCTAAGTTTGACATATCAGTTTGTTCTTGTATGTTATGTTATGCCCTTGTTTAGTTATACAGAGTTCGATGTCTTGACATCTCTTGGGACATATGAGATCTGTATACCAGAATTTCAATTGGTATCAGAACAAGCATCCTGTTCTGTTTTTGGATGAGTTCTAGGGAAGATACTTCCTGGTCTTTTAAACAAGAAAGAAATTGTGTGATCAGACCATCCATTACTATTGTGTTCAAGGGGATTGGAAGCTAAGAGGACAACTTTCTAAATTCGGCCTGATTTCTTCTGATGGTTTACTAATTCGTCTATGTAGATTCTTCTGTTGCTGCTGATAATGATGCTATTATTACGCATGGTGTCTTTTGAAATGTTCTGACATCTGTCCTGACTCTTATTGAAGATGGTGTTAGCCTCTCTAGATGTTCATTCCATCACTAGCAGGGAGTAATATAAAAGAGAGAGGATTGTGATCTGGCTTCCACTGAAGGATCTTCCAATGTTGCTTGGGAGATGGTTTTAACCAGGTACCATGAAGGGTAATAGGTTGAGTTGATAGCTTGTTTATCAAATTCAAGATCTATGGATTTGGTAAACACTCTATGTCACGTTTAAGGTAGCCTGAGATACTTGAGTTCTCTTTCAAGTCCTCTCATAAAGGCACTGTTGAATATGTTCAGAAAAGAAGATGATTTTCTATGAGAGTTTATGCCTTAAAGATTTCTCTCTAGGTTATTGATTGAGTGAGGAGGGGTGTCTTATGACATTTTGTGACTAAAGAATACAAAATTGGGATTTAAAATCAATTGCTATTTGTGGCCTTAGCAAGTGATCATACCTGACCAGAAGGGAGTCAGTGACTTGCCACGCGTCATTGATCTGCTAGTTGCTCAATGAAGGTATGGAAGAGGAGGGGTGTACCTGAAACACACTTCGATGCCAAAGCAAGTGACGAGCAGAATGGAAGAAAGTACAGAGAGAGAGTAGGAGAATTGAGTTACCTGGCCCTCTAGTGAAGAGGGTATTTATAGTGAGCCACCAGCATAGGGCCAATTGTTTCCTAGCACTGGGCTGGGCTGCCAGGCCCAATGTTAGTAACTGCTAAGGCTGACGTGGCATCGTGAAGACCAGCACGTGGTCTTCTCCCTAGGGTAACTGTTCCGCGCTATCCGGGAAGAGGAAGATCAAATCTCCAGGATGTGGGTAGTTACTTTATAAAGTGTCCCTACGTGAGGGGCACGTGGAAAACGTGGGGGGAGGCTCGAGGAGCTCCTCGACAACGGGGGAAGAAGAGGCTGGCTGGTCGGCTTTGAGGGTCCTGCCCGACAGCTGTTGGCCTATGCCCGACGAGGAAATGGTTGTGCTTGGAGGAACTCCTGCCCGTTAGCATGGTACTCTTTGGCCTAACCTCATTGGGGTTTGGGCCTACTTGGTTGTGGGCAAAGCGTCGGCCCAGTCTAGAACAGTAGCCCCCCAAGTCGTTGTTCGCGGTCAGGCGAGCTATGGCTTGAGCAGGGACTGGCGTCGGGCGTGTCGATATGTCGGACAGGGAGCACTCGCGTAGGTCATGGGGCAATTGTGTCGGGTAGGTGGGTGAACGACAAGGTGGAGCCCGTGAACGAGGGGAGAACCTGAAGAGACACAGTGAATATGGAGATTCGTCACATATCTTCTTGTGACGGTTATGGGCTAGACACAATGCTTCGTTTCCTGTGCTAGGGGTATATATGTGTTGACCTGGCTCGTCTTTTCGCTCATTCTCTTATTTGCAGCTGCTCAACATTACAAGACTACTGCCCGACAGCTTGGATCGTTTTTTCCCGACATCTAAGATTTTTCTGCCCGCGAACACTTTTTGTTAGAACACAGATTGGTTCTTAATAATATCTCTATGTTTTGATGATAACTATTATGAAATTTTGTAATTAAGAATTATATACTCTAAAATTTGCTTAAGAATGGTTGCTGCAGATATTAAAGTAATTATCACTCCAGAAGCAAATCAGAACTGAACATAAGAAATATGCTAGACTCTGAAGCGTCAGATGCACTCATTAGAAGATCCTGAGCGCTGTCTCCAGAAGGATCTGAAGCAGAAGCTCCAGAAGAATCTGAAGCAAGTCAGAAGCATCTGAACCAAAGAAGAATTTTGTATGAAGAGTTTTCAAGCATAGTTACTACAGGAGATTCTGAGAGTACTAAAGCTGCCAATACTAAGGATCTGACTCAAATATGCTCTGAACTTATACACGCTAAAAGCACACTTGCTGCAAAGACTCTGATTTAGCAAAACTCTGATCAACATCAGAAGGCTCTGATCAAATTAGACTCTAATGATTCTTGCTGAAAATTGGTGAAGAAGAATTCAAAGATTATGTCCGTTGGAATATCCAAATGACTCTTTCCTTATTTATGCTAGACACAAGAACACAGACAAAAAGGATTTCTCTGTGCTTTCTTATTCTAGGAAAGGTCACTTGATGTGAAGACAAAAAGGCTCAGACCTTTTGGTACACACTTCTCAACGTGAAAAGCTCTTGGACCATTGTGCCTATAAAAGCAAGTCTCCACCCATCTTCTTCAGTTGACGTTTTACCTGAAAAGAATTCATTATTCAAAGCTCTCATATAACTCACATTCTTTCTAGAATTAATTTCTTTGTTCTTAATATTAAGTGAAAAATCACAGTTGTGATAAAGTTTTATTAGAAGCATTTTAAACACTTGTATTTGTTATTACATTTGATTGTAAGAAAACCTTAAGAAGATCCAGTTAGAATCAGTAGTTCTTGAGAAGACTTTGAACAGTTGTTCTTAGCGCTTACTATTGTAATCAGTTGATTAAATAGTGGATTAAGTCCTTGTTTGAGAAAGGCAAATCACTCTAGGAAGGGTGGACTGGAGTAGTTGAGTTCAACGAACCAGGATAAAAATACTTGAGTTTTTATTTCCAAGTTTTTATCTTCATACTTATTCAACCCCCCTTCTAAGTATTTTCTCACCTTCAGTTGGTATCAGAGCCTGGTTCTGTGTGTGCTACCACTTCACAGTGACAGTAAAGATCCAGTGAGAAAAACTTTGATATATATTTGGTTGTTACTATGGCCGATAATTCAATGTCTAACATTAACAACAAATATGAAGAAAGGGACAGAATCAACACTAAACCCCCTATGTTTGATGGGGAGAAATTTGATTATTGGAAAGACAGGATTGAAAGTTTTTTCCTTGGTTATGATGCTGATTTATGGGATTTCGTCATAGATGGATATGTTCATCCCATTGATGGGAATGGCAAGAAAGTAGATAGAAAATCTATGACAGAAGCTGATCGCGACTTTCTATGTCTAATACAACCTAACTGCAAGTGCACAGTCTATCGCGTAGTAATAATAGATATCGATCCCACAAGGACTCATAATCAAACTAGTGTTCTCGGGAGTTACTATGTTTATCTAGGTAGAATATGTTTAAGGGAATAAGATTGTCACTAAAAGGGAACTAAGAATGCTACTTAGATTATAAATGATTGAATCGATATGCAGTAATTGTGTTCTTCAGGGATTTGACAAGTTACTGGTGTATGAAATAATTTTCAAAGTTTATTTAAGCAGAAAATGGAGATTTGAAGACTCTCGACTCACGATGGTTATTGACGCTAATCATAATCCTAAGGTCCAAACGTACACTTTCATATCCCGTTCGGGGTTAAAATCATTTTTTGGAAATCTCTAATTTCTAATTCATTTTAAAGTGCTTTCGCTGTTATTAAAAAGAATGACTAGTATTTACTATCTGACCTTACCGCAACTTTCGCTTGTTGGTTCGTATCTTAATTAATTTCCCACTTTCGTGGCAAAACTACTTTTAAATAAGTTCTCGCTTTCGCGACGAAGTTTATTCAGTAAATCCATTTTAAACACTCAGACCATAAATTACTTTTTTGAAAAGAAAGTTTTTCAACCAGTTGTTATCAAATCCCATTCGAATTATTACTACATATCGATTACCTAAGTTTAGCTAGACATTGATTTGGAAAATATAAAACATAAATAAAAGCAATAAATAATAATTTGCATTATAATAAAACTGGAATCGATTGAAATGAGAAACCTGTAAATATTCCAATTGGCCTTTGGGCAGATCCTCCACAGATGTTGGCAGGATTCTGATCTCTATGCCAATTTGATCGTACAATGAAAGTAGAAATTACAGAAGGATGAAAATGGAATACAGAAGAAATAAAGAGAAACGAATAAGAATATAAAACTGGAAAATATGCTCTGGAAATAAATTTGGCAGCACTTCGTTGTATGAATGCAGCACACTTTCTGAAGTCCCCTGCTTCCCCTTTTATAGAAGTGGAATCCCAACGGTTATCATTAAAATGATGGACTTTTAGGCAGATAATTTAGGGAGTAGTGGTCCACTCTGTGGGAATTGGAACTGCTTCTGTTACGTGAAATTGAAGTGGGGCGTTTTTGCCTGCATGACGGTTGTCACAAGGTGTGACGGTCGTCACCCGTGTGACGGTCGTCATGAAGCTGTGACGGTCGTCACATCAGCAAAAACAACTTCCTGCGCTTTTCATTGTGTTTTCACTTCTTTTTCGTCCATATTTCATCTGAGATTGCTTCTTTTCTTCATGTTGCCTTGTTTAGACGTGATTGTTGAATACCTGCAAAACATCAGACAAATAACACGGAAATAACCCGAAATCGGATCGAAAACGGTTAGACTTTAGTTGAATTATGCATCAAAATATATATACGATTTCGTGTTATCAAACTCCCCTAAGCTTGAATCTTTGCTTGTCCTCAAGTAAAACGTGAAAAGGTCGGCAAGCGCGAGGCAGCTTCTTCGTTCGCAAAAGTCGGGAAAAACCAGGATTCTTGGTAGGAACAAAACGAGTACCATGACGACACTGACTACAAGTCTTCGAGGGTCTCCTTTTTATGCAAACCGGTCCCAGTCATGCTATTGTAGCTCGGCGTCAAGGTTCTCGCGGCAAGTTCACCCTGTTTGTTCTAGCGCAATCACATTAAGCTCGTTGTCCATACACTTTCATGGCAAGTCGACCTGTTAGTGAATATGATCTCATTTCTTGTTTTTGATCTTCTTCATTGATCATAAGCTTATGTCATTGATTTTTCAATGAGTTTTCGTGCCGTTGGGCTAAATGCTCGGGTGAGGAGCACCTAACTTAGAAGGAAACGTGTCTTATATTTTTGGGCTATTTAGCTCTCTTTTCATGATTTTTCATCTTTTTGGAGATCATACACTTATTTGCATCGGTCGCTCGCTTAGAAGTGCTTTAGGATGGTGCTGACTGCTAGTATAAACTACTTGGGGTTGAGTTTGCGTAGACACTTGAGACTTTGGTACGCGTAGGTAGTGAAACCGACTCGCATAAACCGGAGATCTAAGGTGTCAGGACGGTACTGGTTTTGTTAGAACTGTCGTTTCCTCGGAGTTTCAAAACTTGGTTTGAACTCGGTTGCATTCTCGTGATGCTTTTGCTTTTGAGGAACGAACGAAAATTTTTATTTACGTTGAATAATGTGGGGATGTTTGCGTAACGGGAAAAAGATATATAAACGAGCTTTATTTGCTAAAAATAGAAAGTGTTTAAATATAACTTACGAAATTCAAAGTACACTGGAATGGAAATAACAGTGAAATGGAAATAAAGGCTCCGCTCCCACACTATCTCAATCAGTGTCCCCACTGATTTTGAAGCATGCGAGAGGGAGATACAACTGAAATGAAAGTACAAATAAACTGGAAATATAGTAAACAAATAAGGAAAAATGGAAAACTAATCACGTCCGCTGTCACGTCCGCGCTGGCGTCCTCTGGCTCTGGCAAGGGATACTATGTCCTCATAACTCATAGCTCCGGTGTGGTAGACGGTGTCTCGGAGTCCTTCGACCTGCAAAGTCAGATTCACCAGGTTCTCAGTGATAGTAGCTTGGCCGGTTTGAAGTTGTTGCATTTGAGTCCGGTGCCAAGCTTCGAACTGGTCAGCTTGCTGATTCTGTTGCTGCAGCATCGCGAGTATCTGTGCCTGCTGGTCTAGGGAGCGGCGGAGGTCCTCTTCTGTGTAGTCTGGCACTGGATGATGACGGCGGCGGCGAGAGGATGTACCTTCGGGAGGAGGAGGCTGCGATGCCTCTGGCTGCTCGGACCTGTCCAACTCAGCTTGGATTTCATCGTCAGAACCTTGGGTGTGGTCCTGAGTAGGAACAGCGGCAGCTGGAGGGGCAGTGAGGTCAAATAACCAGTTGGTACGATCCTCCGGGTGTATGCGGGTGCGTGACGGAAGGATGATGCTTCAGACGGTCTTGCCACGCACTGCCGGATGGTATTTGCCGTCAGCTCTGGAGCGGATAAGGTGAGAGGCTCTGCAGTGGTCGGTATCAAGGAACACCGAGGGGATGGAACGGAGGTGCTGGAAGCGGTCGCCAAGGTTCAGCCCAAGTGCAATGGCGGTGACAATCCCGCCAAAGTAGAATGGCTTCGAGCCACGGTTGCAATTGGCCTGAATGTGAGCCAGCAGAAACGGAGCGGCGTTGACAGGTTCGTTGTTGAAGACGCAATGAAGGAAGAAGAGCTCTTTGGAGTTCACTTTGTGGTTGCTGTCTCTGGCGAAAATTGTGTTGCTCAATGCTCTGTGAAAGTACCGGATGGTTGGGTTATGGATATGTGTGGCGTGCAGAGAGTCCCAACCATCGGCATTGATGTCGGTCAACTGATACCACAGCGTGAAAGCTTCATGCTGGAACTGATCGGTGATGCGGCGGTGGGCATTGTCACCACGAGGTAGCTGTAGGAAGCCGACAATCTGGTTTTGGTGCAGCTGATAGTTTGTGCCGAACATCCGGACGCATGCGGCACCTGAGTGCTGGCTAAGCTCGCCGCTGGATGTGGCGTAAGTAAACGAACTCAAGAACTCGAGAGTGAGTTGTTCGTATGTTGGCAGTGGGTTGGTGCAGAGGTTCCAGATGCCTGCTCTTTGAAGCATCCAGGTTACGCCTTCAAGGAGTCCGAGCTCCGTAAGCGAAGGAATGTGTGGATAATGAGTCGGCTGGAGCGACCTCTGATGAAATGCGATGTAGTTTGTTCGCTGTCTCTCGCCTAAGTCTCCTTCACTGAAGATGATGTTGCTGATATCTGGGGTTTCTGCATTTCTTGCCATTGTTGGAAGATTGAGAGGTTTCTGAAGATTGGGGTTTTTCTGCAGAGTGGGAATAAACTGACAGAAGTGTGGTTTGAAGGTTGAGATTGGAGTTGAAATATATGGTGCAATGTGGGGAGGACGAAAATTTGTAGTGGGGTAGGAGTTCTGATGATTGGAAGTGGTAATGGGGGTAGTGGGAGAGAACACGAACCCTGTTATATCAGATATCAGTTTTTGAATTCGTGACGGTCGTCACGTATGTGTGACGGTCGTCACCCGCGTGACGCTCGTCAGGGTCCTGTGACGGTCGTCACAGCAGCAAAATCTGCAGAACACAGAATTTTGCTCCGAGGGCGTACTCTTAGTGACTTTAAGGCTTAGTATTGATACGGCAATGTAATATAGCAGCCAACAAACAACGAATAATGCGAAAACGAATAATTGAATAAAAACTAGAATTGAAATAACATAAAATTGAAATGATTGTATGTAGTACATAAAGAAAACTAACAATGCGAAAAATCCAAATGATTAAATGAACTAAACTAAACTAAACTAAATCTATTGCTAAAAACTAGTATCTAGTCTTTTCGTGTCTTCAACTGATCGAACTTCCGTGCGTAGTAGTCGAGCTGGTCACAGACTAAATCCATGAAGCCTACCAGTTCGCTGTGTATACCTGCGATGTCATCTTTTACAGTAGTCAGAGCTGCATCAACGTTGTCCAATCGTAGTAGAACAACATCCATTTTGTCGGTGTTCTCCTCAGGGATAGGCTCAGGATAGGTGTTGTAGTTCGGAGGGGTCATAGGATCTACTTCAGTTTCGGATACATCATCCTCATAGTACATATAGTCGTGTGCCTCAGAGATGTGGTCATTGTCATACATATAGTTCTGTGGTGTTGACTATGGTGAAGGAGGTCCCATAGGCTCGTCCAGTTCATAAAGCCAGTTGTCCTTATTGTGGATACTCGTCATCAGATGATCAGGCAGTGTGAATAGCTGTACTGGTTTTTCGTTAATGAGGTACTCATACGGTCCAGGTCCCATAGTTCCTAAAATACGTCTGTTAAAGCAGAATTGTATGTTCATGGGTCGGATGGTGCCAAAACGAGTGCTTGCATTTAAGTGGAATCTAAGGCCAAGCTCGTGGGCAATCATTGTCACGAGGCCTCCTATAAGAATAGGTGTCTGTGGTTCCTGCGTGAGGCGTTTGAAAGATCTCATCATGAAAGGCACTGCATTTACTGTACGTCTCTGAGAAGCACAGAACATGATGAATAACTCCTCTTTAGATACTGCAGTGATATTTTCTTCTTTCCCAAACAGGGTGTGAGCTAGTATCTTATGGAAGTATCTGAAGGTTGGGTTATGGATATCATCGTTATACATTTTGTCTGGTTCAGGGTGATAGTCGCCTGTAATTCTACCCCAGAATTGATCGAGTTGAAAATCAATATCGTCATCTTCTGCACTGATGAACACATGCGGTCCGCTAGGAAATCCTAGGAGGTTAGCTAGTGACATCCGGCTATGGGTTTGGTCCATTCCAAATAATCGGAAGGTAATCAGCTCTGTGTTGGATCCAAAGCCATAGTTGGGTATATATCTGAAAGAACTAAGGAATTCATAGGTAAGATCCTTGTAGGTAGCAAAACGTGTTTTCAAAGCAGTGTTCTCCCAACCCAGTTGATTAAACAGGTATTGAATGATATCCGTGATTCCTAGTTTATCCATGGTAGACTTATCATAATACAGCGTTAAGGCGAATTCTCTTTCAGCTAGTGCTGCAAATCTTGCCTTTTGAGCTAGTCCTCAAAAGTGAACCTTTGTGAAGTCGTACTCGGCCATACTCGCAGGTAATTCGGAGAAAACAGAAGGAATGTTTTGAAGACTTTAAAAATCCTGAAAAGTTTAAAACAGGAGTTTGAAGTCAGGATTTTTGAAAAACAAAAAGCGGTAGAAACAAAAGACAAAAGAGAAAAGTAAAATAAAAGTATGAAAACAAACGAAAGTAGAAAGTAGTAGTAATTATAAGCTTAGAATTTTTGTTGGATTTTCAAAGTAAAAGTTTAAAGGAAAAATGAAATACGATAAAGAGGGAAATTGGGTTGCCTCCCAGTAAGCGCTGTTTTTAACGTCTAAAGCCTGACGATAGCTTGGTGAGAAGCTATTAGGGTGTTTGAGATGGAAGCTCAAGCAATGTTATATTGCTGACTTGAGGATTGTTGTCGTTCTTATTGTAATATTTCAGACGTTGCCCGTTTACGATAAATGGTGCATTCGTCTTATCGGTAATTTCGACAGCTCCACTCTGAAGTACTTTAGTCACTTCATAGGGTCCAGACCACCTAGATTTTAGTTTACCTGGGAAGAGTTTTAATCTTGAATTAAAGAGCAATACGATTGTTGCACCCCAAAATTTGACCAACCGGTTCTCTTAGCTGGCTCATGGTTTAAATTCGTGTTCGCATATCAGATGCATGACATTTGTGCACAGACAGAGAATATCAGAGTTACAGTTTAGGTTTCGTCTATCAGATATTTCAGATCCAGTCTAGGTCATCAGGGTTTTATTTCGGGAAATTGTGCGCTCCTCGGTGATTTTCAGCTTGCACGGTGATTGGGGAATATTCTGATGCCAGGGGTTTACTGGTTGATTTGATCTGGTCGCACGCTCTTTTATGTTGGTCATTGGCCTCTGTTTGTATTTTTAGGGCTTAATAGACTTTTGTGGATTTTAAATAGGCTTTTAATCATTTTTAGGATTTAAATGGATTTTTAAACATTTTTAAATAGTTTAAATCTTTTTCTAGAGCTTTATAGATTTTTTTTAGAATTTAAATAGGTTTTTAAATAGATTTAATAGTTTTAAATCATTTTTAGAATATAATAGATTTTAAAATTGTTTTTAATTGTTTTTAGATAATATAGAAAGAGTATAGTTTTAGTCCTTTTATTAATAATAGAGTGTGTTTTAGTATAGATTTAATCTTTTAATAGATTTTTTCTTTCATTAGTTTTAATAGGATGATTAATAGATTTTTTTTAAATAATATTAGAGGTTTTATAGAAATTAGTAGAGTTTTAATCATTTTTGGTTAAATGGAGTTAATTAGGATTTTAATCCTGTTTAGGGTCTTATTAGGGTTTAATTAGGTTAACTGAATTTGTTAGATCAATTAGGATAGTTTAATCTTCATTTAGTTCAATTAGGATTAGTCTTAATTAGGTTAATTGGATTTAATCCTTTTTTATTCAGTTTTAGGGTTTTCTTTTGCCAGTATTTCGTATGGGCCCAGAAGCATTTTTTTGGAGGCCCAAAGTCCATCAGATTCAGTTTTTGGTCAGTTTTTGTCCAGAAGCTGCAGGTGCCACTTGTCACCTATAAAACACGCCACGCGTGTACCCAGAGGGGCCCCCACCACGCCACACTTCAGACTTCCCCAGAACCTGACACACGTCCCACTCACCCTCTCCCTCTGCCAGCGCCTCTCACCACGTGTTTCCTCCAGCCAGTGCCTCTCACCACGCGTCCAACCCCAATCCCTCACCTGAGCTTCACCGGAAGAGTCACCGGCGGCCATGCATCCTCCTTAACCAACTCCCGCCGGCAGCCACAACCGTCACCGGCCACCGCAACCATCGCCGGTACTAATTTTCTGCCCAGAATCTCCAGAAACGCTTCGTTCTCCTCTCTTCTTCCTCCATCCACCTTCCTCACCACTCGCCGGAGAACTCAACGTCGCCGGAAACTTCATCATGCCCAGATTCGTCCCTCAATCTTCAAAGAAATCCCCAGAAAACCCAGAAATTCTTCAAACCTTCATTGTGCTTCACGTTTCCAACACCTTCAATCCTCCTCCGTTTCCAGATCG
Source organism: Lathyrus sativus (assembly GCA_963859935.3). Classification (NCBI taxonomy): domain Eukaryota; kingdom Viridiplantae; phylum Streptophyta; class Magnoliopsida; order Fabales; family Fabaceae; genus Lathyrus; species Lathyrus sativus. The sequence goes on along the minus strand of OZ012741.1, from coordinate 708,073,460 downwards.
TGAGGACATCCAAGAACAATTTCAAGCATTCATCGTCTCGCCCAGATTTTCCAGAACGTTCACATCTCCTTCGTTCTTCAAGAACTCTTTTCCAGAAAATCCTCGCACCTTCATCGTTCTTCAATCGCAAGTGTCCAGAACACATCCACCTTCATCGTCCTTCAAGGGCTTTTCCAGATTCTTCATCAAAATTCCCAGATCCACCGTCTTCAACAACCTTCGTTCATCAGCCGTCTTCCAGCAATCTCCAGAACTAGCCGTGTTCTTCATCTCCTCCAAGAACACTCAAGTTGCCCAGAATTTCTTCATACTTCTTCAGGCGAACCTTCAAGAAGTTCCAGAAACTTCATCGTCTCAGGTTAGTTTCTCTTTTCACCATTTCCATTACCGTTCATTCATTGCTATGGTTTTAGGGTTTCTCGTTTCAAGATGTTGAGGTTTAGTGTTAATCGTTTTTGGAGATTGATCTGAGTGAGGATGTGTTTGAGAGGATTTGGAGAGTTTTCAGAGGTTGTTTGAGAGGAGGGAGATGAGAGAACGGCGCATTAGGGTTTGGGGAGGGTTTGGTGAACAGTGTTCAGATGTTTGTAGAAGGAGATAGGGTTTTGTTGTGTGATCGTGTGGGTAGGGTTTCAGTTGGGCCCAAGCCCAAGTTGGTTTTACTGAAACATACCCCCGTTTTGCTCATTCCCCCCCTGCGTGAGATTACTGAAGGGATTTGGATTGGGCCTTAGGCCCCACTGCTATCCACACCCCCACCGTTGGCCCAATCAACTTTTGAACTGAAAACTAATGCTTTTTGCACCGCAGCCTTAACTATTTTCCTTTTAATTTTTCAATTGTTTTTCTGAGCGCCTGGGCCTAACCAAAGTGCTACGCGCACCTCCCCACTTCCCAGCCCATCATAAAGTGAACTAGGCGCAGCTTCTTTTCGCACCCCCCTCCCCTTTAATTAATTTCTTTTATTTTTCATTTCTTTTACATTTTATTGCATATTGTAAAATTCATAGAAAATGGAAAAATTAATATTTTTCAATTCTTGTTTTTTCTATGGGTTAATAAATTTGTCTAGAAAATTATAAATAAATAAAATTCCATTTTATTTTTCTTTTGATATTTTTAGTATATTTTTAATTTTAATAGCTTTTAAATAGGTTTAGTATTGTACCTCATTTTGTAGAATTTCTTTTAGGACCTTCCCTTAGCCTTTTTAATTCATTCTTTTTGGTGTGATTAGATATTGAATCATAGTTCCCCATAGGATTTAATTCTTGATTTTTATGTTAAAATTTGATTAGTTTAATTAGGTTAGCATTAGGGTATCATAATTAGGGTTTAGGTTATGCATAGGTGAAATAATTCATTTTCTGTGGAGAGTTTTGATTTGATTTTTGGGTATGGGTATACAGGGATGTTATGGGTAGGTGTTATAGACCCTTGTGGATAATTGTTAGATTTTTCCCCCTCTCTGTAGTATTTTTAGGTATTTTCTGAAGTTGACTGATGGTTTTGACTGTTCTGGGGTTATTTGTCTGTCTCTGGGGTTTATTTTTGGGAATTTGTTGTGGGGCTTAGTTTGTTTTGAAGATTTTGTTGAAGAGCATGATGGAGGAGAAGATTGTAGATCAAGACTCAGAGACCCAGAGCTTGGAGATTATTCCCTGTCTGTGAGGTTTGAGATCCTGAAGTTTGAAGGAAATTTATGGTACTTTCCTGAGGAAGGCACTATGAATGACTTTCATTCTTTCTTCTCACCTCTTTCCTAAGTATCCAATGATGTTGGAGCCAACTTGTGAGTTTAATTTCTCCTGAGGAGGAATGTAAACTGATCACAGTTGTTGAGCCACATGGGATACAACTCCTAAGTGGAAGCCTCATAGTACTTTCCTGAGGAAGGTCCTATGGGTCTATTCACTTAGTTCCATTAGTTCATCTAGGATTTCTTAAGTATCCAATGATGTTGGAGCCAACATGTGAGTTTAATTTCTCCTGAGGAGGAATGTAAACTGATCACAAGTTGTTGAGCCACATGGGGTACAATTCCTAAGTGGAAGCCTCCTGGTACTTTCCTGAGGAAGGTCCTATGAGTCTATTCACTTAGTTCCACTAGTTCAGGTAGGATTTCTCAAATATCCAGTGATGTTGGAGCCTTCATGTGAGTTTAGTTTCTCCTGAGGAGGAATGTAAACTGATCACAGTGGTTGAGCCACATAGGATATGATTCCTGAGTATAAGCCTCCTAGTACTTTCCTGAGGAAGGCACTATGAGTCTGCCTACTTAGCTCCCTTTCTTTGGTAAGCTTGTTTTGAAGCTTGAAGACTGGGATTGATTTCTCTTGTGTAGGGTTTTGCTTTAGGGCTTTGTTTTCTTCTGATTAGAGTTCTGTTTTAGGGCTAGGAGTAGAGAGTAGATGTAGATGATTCTTTCTCAAGCATGTGTTTTGTTGCCTGATGGCATTTCCATTTCTTTTAGCTGTATGATTGCAGTTTACCGTCTATTGCTTGATAGCATGTTGTTTATTTCTCAGCATGATTACTGTTATTTCATGACTGGCTTGAGGTTGAGATGAGCTTGTGGAGGCTGAAGCCCCACACACATTTCCTCCCTCACTTACATTGCATGCATTTTACTGTTAAGCTGATGCTTGGTCTGTTTTGGTGTATCATTGACATGATCCCTTAGGACTCTCATTTCCTTTGATAAGGATTTGATGATAGACTTTTAGGTTGAAACCTATGCATGACAACTTCTAGGAGTTCCCTGTTCAAACCTCAACCATAGGATGAATCCATGGCATGATAACAGTAGGACTTGATAGTCTCCCTCCTAGTTGGGCCTGTTCTCTTCTCATCTCAAAACAGTTTAAGATACAGTAATCATGAATGATTTCTTTCGTACGTTACGAGCCTTAAGCTATCTGAGATTGGATGTTTAGTATGGTACCCTTTGGGTGACATGCGACGCATTCACTCTCAGGTCATAGTCTCTAGTGCGGTTGAAATCGCAAAAACAATAAAACACTTCTTTTAGGAAATAAGCCGTAGTTTCCCGAACTACGTTTGCTCTGATCTTCCATACAGTGTGGAAGTACGTAGGCATAGGATGCGACATCCTAGCGAGCAACCTTCAACCTTTCCCCCGTAACCCTTCGTAGGCCGAACTACGTTGACTCTGATTTCTCATTCTCTGATGAGAATACGTAGGCATAAAGTGCGATGCTTTGCCGAGTCATTTTTCTTTTCTTTCTCAACCAGCCTTGATAGGTAGATAGATTATAACCAACCCGTCCAAGTAAACAAACAAGCGTGGATCCCGTCGAGTACGACGGACGTGAGGGGTGCTAATACCTTCCCCTTGCGTAACCGACTCCCGAACCCAGACAATGGTTGCGATGACCTTGTCTTACCCTTATTCGTCAGGTTTTTCCGATCGTTTCCTTTCCCGCTCTGAGGGATAAATAACGAAAGGTGGCGACTCTTCTGTCATGCCGGCACCTTATTTTCGCGCAAGCGACAACGATGTCTCCCACACTGAATTGTTTCCTGACTGAACATTTATCATGCCACTTTTTAGTTCGTTCTTTATAGATACGGGCATTTTCGTAAGCGTCTAATCGAAGTTCTTCCAATTTGTGTAAGTTCAAGATTCGCTTTTCTCCTGCCTCGGTGTAGTTGAAGTTGAGTGTCTTAATGGCCCAGAAGGCCTTATGTTCTAATTCTACAGGGAGATGGCAGGATTTACCGTAAACTAATTTGTAGGGTGTAGTACCTATCGGTGTCTTAAAAGAGGTCCTATAAGCCCATAAAGCTTCTTGTAGCTTTGACGACCAATCTTTCCTTGAGGTAGCGACAGTCTTTTCCAATATCTGTTTTATTTCTCTGTTCGAGACCTCTACTTGTCCGCTAGTTTACAGATGATAAGGTGTAGCTACTCGGTGTCGGACTCCATATCTAGAGAGAAGTTTATCGAATATTCGCGATATGAAGTGAGATCCGCCGTCACTAATGACGAGTCTGGGTACACCGAATCTAGGAAAGATTGTGTTTTTGAAGAGTTTGATTACTACTCGTGCGTCGTTTTTTGGAGAAGCAATGGCTTCTATCCATTTAGACACGTAGTCTACAGCGACGAGTATGTAGTGATTACCAAAAGAAGGTGGGAAAGGTCCCATGAAATCTATTCCCCATACGTCAAAGATTTCTACCTCTAAGATTCCTTTCTGAGGCATTTCATCGCGTCGTGAGATGTTGCCAGCTCGTTGGCATCGATCACATTTTAGCACAGTGATGTGAACGTCTTTCCAGAGGTTAGGCCAGAATAAGCCGGCTTGGAGAATCTTAGCGCACGTCTTGGATGTACTAGCATGACCACCGTATGGTGATGAATGGCATTGGGAAATGATATTTTTTATTTCTTCCTCTGGGACACAGCGACGGTATATGTTGTCGGCCCCTCTCTTGAAGAGTAGAGGTTCGTCCCAATAATAGTGTTTCAGATCGTGGAAGACTTTCTTCTTTTGTTGATAAGTGAGGTCTGGTGGAAGCACGCCTGCAGCGAGGTAATTAACGATGTCAGCATACCAGGGTAATGTGACTTGGGCATAGACGGCTTCTACGGCTTTTTCGAATTCTGGATCTTCCGAGATTGAGTTGGGTATGTCACTTTCTAATTTGGCTATCAGACGTTCATACGGGAAATCATCATTTATCGGTACTGGTTCGTGTCTGATGCCTTCTATTCGGGATAAGTGATCTGCAACAACGTTCTCGGTTCCTTTCTTATCTTTGATTTCTAAGTCAAACTCTTGTAATAACAGGATCCATCTCAATAGTCTTGGTTTGGCATCCTTTTTGCTTATTAGGTACCTTATGGCAGCGTGGTCTGTGTATATGATAATTTTTGCTCCTACTTAATAAGAACGGAATTTGTCAAGCGCAAATATAACTGCTAGAAGTTCCTTTTATGTGGTAGCGTAGTTCATTTGGGCAGGATCTAAGGTTCTACTGGCATAGTAGATGGCATGGAGTTTCTTGTCCTTCCTTTGTCCTAGAACTGCGCCTACGGCATAATCACTCGCATCGCACATGATTTCGAACGGTAGTCGCCAATCGGGTGGTTGCATGATTGGTGCGGTGATAAGGGCTGATTTCAATGTTTCGAATGCTTTTAAACAGTCGTCGTCGAAGACGAACTCAACATCTTTCATCAACAGGCCGGTCAGAGGTTTTGTGATTTTCGAAAAATCTTTTATAAATCTTCTGTAGAAACCGGCATGTCCTAGAAAACTCCGTATTTCTCGTACGGATTTTGGAGGTTGGAGATCTTTTATGATCTCTATTTTAGCTTTGTCTACCTCAATTCCTCTATCTGATATGACATGTCCTAGAACTATTCCTTGTCGGACCATAAAATGGCATTTTTCCCAATTTAGGACGAGGTTTACTTTTACGCAACGTTCTAATACCATTTCTAAGTTTTGTAGGCATCCTTCGAAGCTTTGTCCACATACCGAGAAATCGTCCATAAATACTTCCATGATGTCGTCTATGAAATCTGCGAAGATTTCCATCATGCATCTTTGGAAGGTTGCTGGAGCATTACAGAGTCCGAACGGCATTCGGCGGTAAGCAAAAGTACCATAAGGACAGGTGAATGTAGTCTTTTCTTGGTCATCAGGATGGATGGGAATTTGGAAAAATCCTGAGTAACCATCTAGATAGCAGAAGTATGAGTGTTTGGCTAATTTTTCCAACATTTGGTCTATGAAGGGTAACGGGAAGTGATCTTTGCGCGTAGCCTTGTTAAGCTTTCTATAGTCAATGCACATCCTGCTTCTAGTCACGACTATTTTTGTTATTGATTCGCCTTTCTTTGGTACGACATGAACTGGGCTGACCCATTCACTATCGGAGATCGGATAGATGATTCCTGCATCTAGCAATTTCTTTACTTCATCCCTGACTACAGTGCTCAGGATGGGGTTCAGTCTTCTATGATGCTCTCGAGAGGTTTTAGAGTCTTCCTCTATTGTAATTCGATGCATACAAATCAAAGGGCTTATACCTTTTAGATCGCTTATGTTATAGCCTAACGCGGTGGGGTACTTCTTTAGGACTTCTAATAGCTTTTCGGTTTCTGGTTGTCCTAAGTCGGCGTTGACTATCACTGGTCTTTTTAGTTCATCGTCTAGAAATTCATACCTAGGGTTTTTGGGTAATGTTTTGAGTTCTAAAGATGGGTTCTTCGGACCTGGCATATGGTTTGGAGTCAGCGCTAAGCTTTCGCTTAGGCTGTCGTCTTTATACAGTTTACGCCAATCATCGTCTTCAGAAATATTAGGTATTTGAATCTTTATTATTTCTGAATACGTGGTCTCTTTGTTTTCAAGTTCTCTTATGCATTCGTCAATTTCGTCTACTAAATAACAGGTATCGTCTATGGCTGGTGCTTGTAAGAACTTGGTGAGAATGAACTCTATCTTTTCTTCTCCTACTTCGAATGTTAGCCTTCCTTTCTTCACATCTATAATCGCTCCGTCTGTAGCTAGGAACGGTCTTCCTAGGATAATTGGGGTTATAGTATCTTCCTTGATGTCCATGATTATGAAGTCGGTTGGAATGTAGAATTGTCCTATGCGTACTGGAATGTTTTCCAGTATTCCAACGGGGTATTTTACTGATCGGTCAGCTAATTGTACGGACATCTTGGTTGGTCTGAGGTCTCCCATATTCAGCTTTTTGCATATAGATAAAGGCATAACATTGATACTGGCTCCTAAATCGCATAGAGCTTTGTCTATTACGAACTTTCCTATGACGCAGGGTATGGAGAAACTACCTGGGTCTTTTAATTTAGGAGGCATGCGGTTTTGAATAATAGCGCTACACTCTGCAGTAAGTGTAACTGTTTCGTTATCTTCGATATTTCTTTTATTCAACAGGATTTCTTTGAGAAATTTAGTGTATGACGACATTTGAGTTATCGCTTCTGTAAAAGGAATAGTAATATTCAGCTGTTTAAGGAGCTCTACAAATTTCTTAAACTGTCCTGAAGTTTTGGAGTTTATTAATCTTTGAGGGTAAGGGATAGGTGGTTTATATGGCGCTGGAGGTGCTTGAGTTTTTTCACTTGCGGTATCCTCCTTCTCGTTGTCTTCCTTCTTCTCTAACTCGGATTCCTTCTCTGCTTGTTCAGTTGGTTTTTGTTGCATGGCTGAGTTTTCGGTCCTCGATCGGTTCGTCCAATTCTTTTCCACTTCTTAATATTACAACATTTGCTTGGCCTTTTGGATTCTGTTCGGGTTGTCCAGGAAATGTGCCAGCAGGTGCGGCAGCAGAGGCTTGTTGTTGAGCCACTTGTGATATCTGTGTTTCTAACATTTTGTTGTGGGTGGCTAAAGCGTCTACTTTTCCGGTCAACTGTTTAATTTGCTCGCTAGTGTGTAAGTTTTGATTCAGGAATTCTTTGTTTGTTTGAGCTTGAGTAGCTATGAATTTTTCCATCATCAATTCGAGGTTGGATTTCCTAGGTGCATTCTGAGCAGCTGGTTTCTGATATCCTGGCGGAGCAGTAGGCATTTGCAAAGCATTTTCGCTTTTGTAAGAAAAGTTTGGATGATTTCGCCAACCTGGGTTGTAGGTATTTGCGTAGGGATTTCCTTGAGCATAATTTACCTGGTCTGGTGGGATTCCGGCTAGCAATGGGCATTCGGGCGCATTATGAGTGGTGCTTCCACATAACTCGCAATTTGGAGTTACGGCAGCGACGGTTGCAGTGGGGTTAACGGTCAGACTATCTATCTTCTATGCTAGAGCATCTACTTTAGCGTTGAACTTTTCAAGGCTGCTGATCTCGTACATCCCACCTTTCGCTGTGGTTTTCTCTATTGGAGTGCGTTCACCTCCCCATTGGCAATGGTTTTGTGACATGTTTTCGATTAATTGACAGGCTTCATCGTATGGCTTATCCATAAGTGCACCGCCCGCGGCAGCGTCTATTGTCAATCTAGTATTGTATAGAAGCCCATTATAGAAAGTATGGATTGTCACCCAGTCTTCTAGACCGTGGTGAGGACATGTTCTCATCATATCTTTGAATCGTTCCCATGCTTCGTAAAGAGATTCAGTATCTTTTTGTCGAAATTCGTTGATTTGAGCTCTAAGCATAGCAGTTTTGCTTGGCGGAAAATATCTCGCTAAGAAGACGTTCTTCAATTGTTCCCACGTTGTAACGGAGTTGGACGGTAAAGATTGTAACCATGTCCACGCTCTGTCTCTAAGAGAGAATGGGAAAAGACGAAGTCTTATCGCGTCTGGAGTTACTCCATTTGCTTTCACTGTGTCTGCGTATTGTACAAACTTCGTTAAATGTTCGTTCGGATCCTCAGTTGCGTTTCCTGAGAATTGGTTTTGTTGTACATCTGACAGCAATGACGGTTTCAGCTCAAAATCATTTCGGGTAATTGCTGGGGCAGCAATGCTACTTCTAGGCTCCATGTATCCATATCACAGTCGCTATCTCCTTCCCTATCTGATATGGCGTTGATACGATCGAAGATGACCCCACTGCTAGTAAACTGAACAGGACCTTTGTAGCGAGGAGCGCTCTGTGAAGATGAAGCATACGGGCTGTACCCTAGTCCAAACTTATCCTGCTTGTTTGGGACGTTTACCACCTGCCCCCATCCTGGTGCTGATCCCGACTTCACTATGGCTTGAGCATCCTTGTAAGACGTCATAGAAACTTCTGGCGCCTTTTCTTCCACAGGTGCCTTCTCCTTGATTTGAATTGTTTCGAAAGCTTGGCACAAGGTTTCGTGAATTTCACCATCAACCTCCACATATTTGAATGAAGATAGATGGCTTACCATGATATCCTCCTCACCGCAGACAGTCACAATGCTACCGTCCACCATGTACTTCAATTTCTGGTGCAAGGTTGATGTCACAGCTCCTGCTGAGTGTATCCATGGTCGCCCCAAAAGACAACTATAAGCCGGGCTGATATCCATTACATAAAACACTGTATCAAAAACCTCCGGACCAACTTGAATTGGCAGAGTCAGTTCCCCAAGTACTGACCTCCTTGTCCCATCAAAGGCTCTAACCACTAAGCTGCTTGGAGTGCACATTACTCCTCGAATATCCAGTTTCATGAGGGCTTTCTTGGGTAACACATTTAATGACGACCCAGTGTCTACCAATACATGAGACAAAACAACTCCTTTACATTCGACGGAAATGTGCAGTGTCGAATTGTGATTCCTCCCCTTTGGTGTTAAATCAAAATCCGTAAATCCCAACCCATTTCCTGCATTAACATGGGCCATCACTCCCTCCAACTGGTTCACAGATATTTCTTGTGGTACATAAGCGTTATCAAGAACCTTGAGTAAAGCACTTCTGTGAGCCTCAGAACATAACAGCAACGATAAGATGGAAATCTTTGAAGGTGTCTGTTGGAGATGATCCACAATCTTATAGTCACTCTTCCTTATCATGCGCATGAACTCCTCGGTGTCCTTCAGCGCAACCTCCTTTTCTCTAGCATGAGAGCTTTCTTCCACTACAGATTTCCCTTTACCTCTATCAGCCCTTTCTGCGTTTACTTCGGGAGGCACAAATATTCTCCCACTCCGAGTCATTCCTCCAGCCCCTACCAAATTGTCGACCGAATCAAAAGGCGAATTCTCCAACTCCTGTTTCCGTCCGTTGTAATAGCATTCTGCTCCATAGTTCCAAGGAATGGCTTTGGAGTTCTCATAAGGCACAGGTCCCGCCTTGGTGAATATAATGGTAGGTCGCACCGGAGGCGCAGAAATAGTAATTGACTTGAAAGGGATAGAGATGGTGGCCACCTCATCCTCTTCTTCATCGTTTAATTTTTCATCCTTCTCACAGATCTTATCAAATTGTAGAACACCTTCATTCATCATGCATTGTATGTGATTCTTCAAATTCTCACACCCTTCAGGATGGGCAGCACATTCTTCACAGTCCTTTTCACATCCAGGAAACACCCCACCTCCTAACAGCTTGCTTTTCACAAAACTCAAAGGAGTCTTTAGCTCTTCGACATCATATACCAAGTTTAAATTTTCTCCTTCAACCACAGCATTCACTCCACCTGCCCCATGTTTCGGCATAGGATTTTGAACGACGTTGGGCGCATCGTGGTTAAAGTTGATAATCTTGTTGTCAACGAGGTCTTGCACCTTGTGCTTAAAAGCTTTACAATTGTCAATATGGTGACCAGGAGCGCCATAGTGGAAGTCGCACCTAGCGTTGGCGTCATACCCGGGAGGGGGCTGGCCAATTAGAGGTGCCAACGTCCTTTTCTGGACCAACTCTAATTGCAGTAAGTGTTGTAGTAACTGAGAGTAAGGCATTGTTGGAGTGTCAAAGTGCCTATCCACCACCCTTCTTCGGTCTGGGTATTGTCTTGGAGCAAAATTTCGCTGTTGAGGTTGCTGCTGCTGCTGCAGGCGTGGCTGTTGCTGTTGAGGTAATTGTTGCTGAAGTGGTTGTTGTTGTGGTGGTAATGTTGCCGGGATGGCAATACTAGCTACCTGTGATGGTTGATCATAGTAGGGTTGTTGCTGATATTGATTCTGATTCCGATTCCGATTCCTGAAACTTGACACCGCGTTTGCCTCATTTTCTCTTTTCTTAGCTCCAAAGTTCTTTCTTCCCCCTCCCAAAGAAGTTCCTTCTCCTGCTTGAATTTTCCCCAACTTTATGCCGTTCTCGACTCTTTCGCCGGTGATGATCAAATCTGAGAAGCTTCCCGACATGTTACTCACCAACTTCTCGTAGTAGATTCCTGGCAATGTTCCCACGAATAGATCAATTAGTTCTCTTTCCACCATGGGAGGTTGAACCCTAGCGGCAAGCTCCTGCCACCTTTGAGCGTATTCTTTAAAACACTCATTACTCCTTTGGGATAAATTCTGCAGCTGCACTCGATTAGGTGCCAAGTCACTGTTGTATTGATAGTGTTGGACAAAAGCTTCTGCCAAATTTTTCCAGCTTCGGATATTGACAGGTTCCAAACCCATGTACCATTCCAAGGAAGGCCCGGACAGACTGTCTTGGAAAAAGTGCATAAGCAGTTTCTCATCATCAGAGTATGCAGACATTCTTCGAAAATAGGAGCGGATATGCACCTTTGGACATGTTGTTCCCTTGTACTTATCGAAGTCCGGTACTTTGAACTTTGGAGGAATCTTAAGTCCCGGAATCAGTCCCAGATTGGACATGTCAAGCCCCATAGTATTTTGATTCTCCAGAATGCTTTTCATCTTTTCTTCTATTTCATCAAACCTTCTATTGGTGTCGGATCGTAGCCCTCCCCCAAGGTCCCTCATGGAGAAGATATCATCCTGTTCATCTTGGTCCCATTGAGGATTCACGCTAGTAGGTATGGCACCCGCCACAACTGGGATGGGGATTCCAGCTTGTTCTCTTCCGCCCGGAAGGTTGACTATAGTTGGGCCACCGTTGACTTGCGAGGTTCCACCATTAGCAGGAGGGGGAACAGCAGCAGCCCCACCGTGTAAAACGCCACTTCCATCCACTTGAGCTATTAAAGGTTGAACCAATGTCCTTAACTGGTCCTGTCCATTGGCCACCCCCTGCATCATCTCCATGAATTGCGCCATTTTCTCACGAAACTCCGTAAGCTCAGCCTGAACCTGTTCCATAATCCTTTGTTGATTTCTTCGCGTGTTGTAAGAGTGTCGAGAAGTCAGCTTGCTCTTCCTCTTTATCTCTTTCTGAAATGGCAAGCGGTGTGAGGTCGAGTTTCAGGGGATGCAGAATGATGCACAAGTCCATGTAAATGTTCAAGAGACTTTCAAAACTTATGATTATAACCGGTATTATAGAATTGCGAATGAGCAAATAATAAAGAAAACACAATTAAACCAAAAGCAAATTCTCATTAATTCGGGGAGATTCAATACAAACATTTGCTGACTATGCCGAATAACAATTCTCATTACAAGGAAAACACTAAATGACTAAAAAATCAAGAGTACTAAAACTAGAATTTCTCCTTTTGGAGACGCTCTTCAAGCTTCTTCATCTTGAACATGAACCTCCCAACCATTTGGTCGCAGAGCTGGATAAAGTGGTGAACAGAAGGGGGAATATCATTTCCTTCCAAATCTTGAATGGCGCTCTCTAATCTCCATGGGATATCACGGATCATAAGGTTGCAATGCTCCACCAAATTGTTGTACCTAGCACGGCACGCATCCAGAGTCGACTGGTAATAACAAATAGAATCCACATGGGTGTCCAGCAACTCATTGAGCTGAGCCTCTTTCTCGAGCCACTGCGCACCATCTCTTTGCAAAGCCTCAAAACGATTCCTCCACAGAAGGGCTGTCTCTTGGGCGGTCTCCAATTCTTGACACTTGTTATTCCATATGTCAGATGTGACATATGAACCCCTCAAGGCCTCCTCTTTGAGTCTTTGTTCACTTTCCGCTAGGGTCAAGGCACTTCTTAGTTGTTCCTCAAGATTCCCAATATCAGCTTCAAGATTCTCTCGTACTTCCTTCTTCTCGGCAGAGGCAATCTCAAAGAAGTGCCATGCCCTATCACAAGAAGCTTTGGTGTCCTTTAGGCGCTGCCGGAGAGTTGTTAATGATGCATCAGCCCCTTCGTAACCCTGTTGGTACCTGACTCTCAAATCTGTTTCTAGTTTCAACTTCTTGCTACTCTCAGCCGCTTGATCCTGTTCAAACTCCACCTTTCTTTTGTACTGACCGTTCTCTACATTTGCTTGGTGGACTTCATTCTGAAGGTCCTGATTCTCCTTAGTCAATCTCTCCACTATTAGCTTTAGTTTTTCATATTCTTCTATGGATACATGAGTTGGAGCAGGAGGTGCTTCTCACATAGAGGGCTCTAAGGGAAATGGTAATGACCTTTCAGCTACTCTAGCTAGTAACCACCGATTATATGGCTCCTTTGCCACACAATTCTTTGCTTTTAACTCCTTCCTTCCCTTTGTATGAATCTTACCCCAAGCCCTAGCAATCTTCTTGACAAACGCAGGGTCTTCTGATGTGGCTAGCAGAAAGAAACTCTGAACCTTCTCTGCTTCGGGCTCGCCCTCCATAGCATAGCCCAGCTGACGTAATGCCATGACTGGGTTATAGTTAATACAACCGGCCCTACCGATTAAAGGTACATTACTGAATTCTCCACAACTAAAGATGATTTCCACATCATAGTACTCATGAGAGTACCAAGCAATGTCACTAGCTTCCAGAGACATGATGCGCTGAGACCATTTCAATTCCTTCTTGTTTTCCACGAACGGTCCTTTCTTGGGCAAATGAGAAGCATACCACTTGTACAGTAGGTGAGAGCAGCATTGGATCGTTCCCGCCTTCTTTTCGCTCCTCCAATGAATAGAGTGATAAACATCGGCAAGGAGTGTAGGGATGGGATTCTTCTGCATGAAGAGAACGATGGCAGTGATGTCTATGAAATTGTCCACATTTGGAAAGAGGACAATCCCATAGATCATTAGAGCAACACTTATACCGAACTTTTCCCAATCTTCATCAACCTTGTATTGAGCGGCCTTTTCTAGCAAAAACTTCAATGGAAAACCCTGAACACCCCCTTTACTGGTTAGACCCTTCCTGACTTCTTCTTTGGTCATATGAAGAGCAAGAGCAATGACAGCAGGCTTTGGTTCTTCTTCCAAACCAGTATAGACAGGTTGATCCTTAATTTTAATGTTCAAAATGTGAGAATATTCTTCCAAGGTGGGAGCCAACTGGTAGTCTTGAAAAGTGAAACACCGGAGAGGCGCATCATAGAATTGAGCCATGGCATACAAGGCCCAAGTATCAACCCTAGAGTGGAGAAGATCAAGTAGTTTCCCATGTTCCCCTTGAAAGTTGATCTTGATAACTTTCGGCACGTCAATCAGAAGGTCTTGAATTGATTCCAATTTTGGTTCCCTAAACTTTATGGAATTTGTGCTCCTCTTTCTTATATCAGCCATTGAGTTCACCAATACCTGAGATAATCATAGCTTCTTAAGTCTCTTGATATGCAAAATGATATGTAATGCAATGTTTTATGAATGCATATGACAATGGAACAACAAGATCAACGTCACAAATCCTGCAAGGCAAGAACACAAGGTATCTTTCCATAGGGTGAGCAATCTACTGGTTCGAGAGGGCGTTCCAAAAGGCTTTTCAAACAAAGTCCTATGCACTAACCCTCAAAAGTTTCCCATCATAACGACTACTCGTAAGACGGTACTCCTTTCAAAAAGGATGAACACAGCGTCATGTTTTAGTAACCTTTGGAATAAGGTTCTACAAAGGTCCTCAGAATCGCAGACTCCCAAGTTGAAGATAAGAACGTCATTACGACTACACGTAAGACATAATTATTCCAACGGGGTCCCATCTGAGCGGTGGAATTCGATCCAACTCAACGAGTCCTAAGTCTCGCAAATCAGAAAGAAACCACCTCCTAACTTAGTGCATACTTGAAAGCTCGGGTAGAAAGCTTTATCCTCACAACCCAAACCAAATGAACCCAACAAGTTAGAAAGAAACATAACCATAAAATAAATAGCAAAACAAATAAAGCACAAATGCGACAAACAAAATAGGCGCGGCTTGCTAGGAGTCCCCAGCAGAGTCGCCAGCTGTCGCTACTCGAAAAATGCATCGCGCAACGACGGGGAGGCGAAAAAGATAGACAGAAGAGTCGCCACCGAACTTTATTTATCCCATGAGGGGAAAGGAAAATATCGAGAAAACCTTAAGAAAGAAATGGATAAGATGGTCTCGCAACCAAGAACGGGTTCGGAAGCCGGTTATGCGAGGGGAAGGTATTAGCACCCCTCGCATCCATCGTACTCGATGGGAACCTTTTGTTTGTCGATGTGTGAATTTATTTGCTTAAATATTATGTTATAAAAGTGTTCCATGGGGTAAAAGAAGGGTTAGAAACAAGAAAGTTAGGAGGAAAGAGAGAACGGGGAAGAAAAGAGAAAGAACAGACTCGGTAGGACTTCGCAGTCCTATGCCTACGTATTCTCAATAGATGTGAGAAAGTCAGAGTCGACGTAGTTCGGGGAACTACAGATATGGGGGGAAAGTGATCGGCAAGGATTGTGGCCCTTGTGCCTACGTATCTTTACTTGAGAAAGTAAAGAATCAGAGCAGCCGTAGTTCGGCCTACGGTGTGTTGATGTTTTTTATGGATGATGCTATCGTGCGCATTCTAGCAGTTAGGTGTTTTGCTGCTCGCTCGTTGGAGACTTAGGCGTTACCTGTTTGCGGTAGAACGGACGTAACATATCCTTTTGAAAGATTGATTAGTTTTCGCCACGCGGGGCAAGAAGTCACGTTTGATTGATTGGATTGTTTTTTAGGGGGCGAGACAGGTCCTCGGATAGTAACCCCTACGGGTAGTACCCAATTCGTTATCTCAAAGTTTTTGTTATAAAAGGTGTGGCGAACGAGGCGTCTTTGTATTGAGAGACGAGCGTCGAAACCACCCTCACTACAGTGGGCATCCCTATGCTCGGAGAAGAAGAGGTCTACACCCAATCCTCTCTCTTTAATTCAATGCAAAGAGAACTTCATTCTCTTATTAAATATGTTTTTGGTTTTGAATGGTAAGTGCTTTGCGACAGAGAACCCTACGGTAAACGTCAGCACTCGGGATAGGAGAAGGCCTACGCCTAACCACTCCACGACCATTCAAGTTTTTGTTATAAAAAGATTTTAAAATGCACTCGGTAC
Organism: Lathyrus sativus; assembly: GCA_963859935.3. Lineage (NCBI taxonomy): Eukaryota > Viridiplantae > Streptophyta > Magnoliopsida > Fabales > Fabaceae > Lathyrus > Lathyrus sativus. Next base: position 708,057,666 of record OZ012741.1, on the reverse strand, counting down.
GGGACCGAGGTTTTTAGGTAGCAAGGATTGCGGGAGGAAGTTGTGAAAGGAGATGGCGGAAGAAGTCGCGTCTTCGTATTGAAAGACGAGTATCGAGACCACCCTCACTACAGTGGGCATCCCAACACTCGGAGAAGAAGAGGTCTACACCCAATCCTCTCTCTTTAATTTAATACAAAGAGAAATCAATTTATTATTGAAAGTATACTCGGTACGAGACCGAGGTTTTATGAGGAAATGTTGGAAGCGTCTTCGTATTGAAAGATGAGTATCGGGACCACCCTCACTACAGTGGGCGTCCCAACACTCGAAGAAGAAGGGGACTACACCCAATCCTCTTATTTTAATTCAATACCAAGAACAGTTATTTTTGAGAAACGTTACAAGATACAACGCGAGCAAACCCTAATAGAGGGTCAACTTTCAAGTAAGTCCAGGCTCTTGAAAATCATCAATGATTTGAAATGTTGTTTTATTAAATGAAAATAATTAAAAATATAGTTAATTTGCAAAAAGAATGGATCAAGAATAAGTAAGTATGCAAAAAAATATTGATTTTGGAAATTATATAGTTAAAACAAATAAATAAATTAAATGAAATTAGGAAAAAAAGCAAGAGGTGGGAATCGAACCCGCCTCCCTTTGGTTCAAAGTCAGCAATCCCAACCACTAAGGCACCAGGCGCGCGTTTGATATGGAATAGGGGGGAAAAATATAAAAGGGGAGAAAGGGAAATATAAAGGAAAAAATAAAAATAAAAATAAATAAAAAAAAAATAAAAAAAAAAAAAGGATGGTTTTGGTCCACGGCAGGACTCGAACCAAGGTACAGAGGGATGTAAAATGCAAGGCCTTACCGCTGGGGCGGTGATACTTCCAATAACTATCTTGGCAAGAAAAATATACATAGCAAACAAAGATAGCTGCTGGGTAAAAAAAATATAACAACTTCAAAGCAAAAACGAAAGCTGTCCAAAGTACTTCAAAACTCCATGGAATTGAGTAAAGTTTGAGCCTATCTCGCATATTATTTACTGATGAACACAAAGGTGTTGCTCAAATCTTCCAAATCGTGTTTGTAAAGTAAAAACGAATGAAAACGCAAGAAGAGTTATTGAAGGGCATGGAGGGAAACCAAAGGCTATGACTGATAGAAATATGAACAAAACAAATCCAATTATACTTGCGAATCAAAGCTTATGGATTAAATTTAAATGAACACAAACAGCTTTTCAATGAAACAAACAATGATCACCAAATTGCATATCATAGGGGTAATCCACAACAGACCTTAAATCCCCAAACAAAAGCTAATATCCAAATCCAAGACAGCATTGTGTACATCATTTAAATTGCGACTAAATCATGATTTCAAAATATACTAACAAGTAAGCAACCACTGAATTTTGACAGAATCCCCTCACAGTAATTCAAACAGGATTTATAACTTCAAACCAAACACAAAGTAAAGTACATGTACAGCAGAAACAACAACTTCAACAAAACCAAATGATAATCGTATGTGCAGCCAACAAAATAACAATAGCACAGCAGCCCTGCTGTCAACTTGTTCTAAAAAAAAAACTTGCTAACCTACATGCCAATCAAATAGCAAAGCCTGGCTCTGACTTCAGCCCAAGGCATAACTCAAACAACAATTCTGCTACAAATGCAAGCTTTAAGAACTGATGCTACTATGCCTAACAAACAGCAACAGTATGCATTCAAATCCAAGGCCAACATGAAAACAAGACACTTAATGGTTCTCTTCTTGGACTAACAAAATTCAAGCAATAATGCAAGATGTCAACAGCAGTAGTAGCATTAAATTCAAACCTCAAAATAGCAATATATTAACAATCTTCAAGCAGTCAATCCAAATGCCAAATTAAAATTCTGTGCTCAACCATTACATAGTATTGGAAGTGTATAAGGTGTGGTTTTAATGTAAAAGTGAGTGTGTGGGAGAAGCAATGTGGCCTGGTTTATTTAATCATTTGTGGCAAACATGTGAACCTGCTCTGACGAGCCAAACCAACATAACAGCCAACACACTTGTTATTAAACCAGGATCAAAGTGTTAATTGCCAATCCATCCTTAAGAACAGTTTGATGACAGCAACAGTATTAAAAACAAGTAAGATATTAGCAATGGCAAGCATACATATTATTCTTGAGTACAAGATGATGGCAGCAAGCAAAAGCAACCAATTTGGCTTGATTACATCACAATAAACAGCAGGTTGAAACAAACCAAAACCAGGCAGGGATTCAAAATGTGCTACATCCTAACATTATGTCATGAAAACCAAGATAAGCAAGTCCAATCGACCTTAATACTGTCTCAACCAAAAAACAATATTTCAAACAAACATCCTGCCAATGCTGCAGACTTCAAAACATCAAACCAAAGTGAACAATCAGAATACCAAGTATACTCTGCTACAAGAAAAACTAGGTCAGACATGTGACGACATCAAAGAAAGTAATCAAACACAAACAAACAAAGTTGATGAGACAGAGTAAACCAAACCATCTATCATGAACACAACCATACACAAAGCACAAACAGTCCTGCACATCACATTCTCATGGTTGGAAATTAAATAAAATAAGCTCTTTGCAAAGAAAGAATCTAAACTGAGCACAAGACTTGACATAACCCAAACTTACCTAGTCAGCAGCAAAAACAAAAGAACTAATGGCTAGCATTTTTTAACAATCAGTTCAAAACCAAAGCAACTTAACAAAAGCCAAATGGTTTAAATCAAAACATCATTGCAAAGTGGACAGGTTCAATAACAACCAGGTTCAAGGGTACCAAAGAAAATAAACAAGCCAACAGACAAAACTGGACATAAATGAATGCTGTCCCAAAGCAATAAAGGACTGATTCACAAAATAGAGAGTTAACAACAGGCTCATGGTGTCAAATTAGTGTTGGATCTAAACATAATCAATACTCAAACAAAATTGGCAGAACCCCTTTAAAGCAAAAAAAGAAAGAAAAGAAGGACTGTCATCAAAGTGATGCTCTCCAAAACCCTAAATGTTCTACTAATCAACACGTGCTCCAACAGTACAACAGAAAACAGGATAAATACCAAATGCTAAAAACAAATCGTTTAGTCAATCCAACAAGGGATTTAAGTTCCAACAATCAATAACCACAGCTAGACAATGCCTCATATAGTAGCATGAGCAAACAGAGGTTACAGCAAGTTGGCTCAAAACAGAATTGATAAAGCAAGTTATGAACTCAAACCTAGTAGTGCTTTAATCATACAAGACTTAACAAAACTCAGAACAGTTATCCAACATTCAAAACACACATGCTCAAAATAAATTAAGATCCAAGCATAAATAGCTGTGACATATTCACTCTTCTCAAGCATTTGAGAAGTCAAACAAACTTAATAAAAACAAAGCCCTAACATGGTGTATGCGCATAGTAAAAACAAAAAGGGTTCAAATCTTCATACCTTGTAAAGAGACTCAACAATCAAAGAAATTTGAGAGATCTTCCTTGCTTACAGCTGCACACCGTTTTCTGGTTGAGAGAAAAAACAAAAGACCTTAAAGGGAGCTCCAAGTTTTCTTCTGATATCCTCTCCAAGAGAGTGGCCGCTAGGGTTTCTTTGGTCCCTCTTTATCCTCTTTATACTCTCGGATTTAAAAATCAAAATTCCCCCTTTGCTGAGCTCTTTTCGTGTCTTGTTGTGAGGTACCAGCACAGACTAGGGTTTGTAGTGGCTGCTGTGCTTGCCCATATTGGTGAAAGAATCAGAGAAACCCAGGGCTAGTATCTGTGGGTGTTTGGCCTTGAAAAGGAAAGATGTGGTACACTTTCACATGGTTAGACCATTTCCCTCCCATCTTGCAATTTCAAACGTAACTCATCCAATACACTTCTATCATCAAAACCAAAAACAACAAATTAATCCTTGCGAAAAGGTGATCAGGATTGAGCTTTGTTTCGTCCAAAATGGTGAGGTCTTGCCCTATCTTCTCTTCTTCACGCACGGCCAAAATGCTTCAAGCTTGCCCAGCCATATGGAATGAAGTAAGATACTTAACAAAACTGGGGTGGGATAATCACTGGATGTATCACCACCCCAGTGGTTAAGTCATGCGCCTGTTTACCATACACTCACGAGTTCGAATCTTGGTGTGAGCAAAATCCACCACATTTTTATTCATGCGCCTTTATTTTCAATGCTTTAAAATATATAGTTTTCCTTTTCATTGTTGTTCACAAATGTGCGCCTGGCTGAGTGGTAAAGGTGAGGGGTGTGGAGCAAGAGGTGGTGGGTTCAAACCCCACCTTGTGCATTTGTCTCAATTATTTTTTTACTTAGGAAAATGACCTCCCTATTCTCCATATATTTTGAATACACATTTTCCTGATCCCTGTAAAAAATGCAAATAATGATGTGTTATGCAATGCTTTTATGCCTTATACTGATGCAGATGAAATGAAACATATGCTAGAGTGGTTGGTCAAATTTGGGGTACAACAGCTGCCCCTATTCAAACGGCTTGGGCCTGAAGGGATGAATGCGAACAGCTTTCGAACATTCAGGGTAAAAGACGGTTTGAATACCAAAGAACCAGAAATTTGCCAACCGTAGGAGAAAGAGGAAACGCAAACAAAGGTCCGAAGATAACATGCACTGATCGCAACGGTAATTCGTTGGGAAAAGCTAAACCAGACAACTCTTGTGGGGAACGAGCGCCCATCAAAGTATAACATTCAAAAATATCGACCAAAAGTCGGAACACAAGCTACTAACCAAAAGTTAGGATTGCTTAGAAAAATAACATCGACCAAAAGTCGGGACAAGCTACTAACCAAAAGTTAGAATCGCTTAGAAAGATCATCGACCAAAAGTCGGGAAACAAGCTACTAACCAAAAGTTAGAATCACTGAGAAAGATCATCGACCAAAAGTCGGGAAACAAGCTACTAACCAAGAGTTAGAATTGCTTAGAAAAATAACATCGACCAAAAGTCGGGAAACAAGCTACTAACCAAGAGTTAGAATTGCTTAGAAAAATAACATCGACCAAAAGTCGGGAAACAAGCTACTAACCAAGAGTTAGAATTGCTTAGAAAAATAACATCGACCAAAAGTCGGGAAACAAGCTACTAACCAAGAGTTAGAATTGCTTATAAAAATCATCGACCAAAAGTCGGGAAACAAGCTACTAACCAAAAGTTAGAATTGCTTAGAAAGATCATCGACCAAAAGTCGGGAAACAAGCTACTAACCAAGAGTTAGAATTGCTTAGAAAAATCATCGACCAAAAGTCGGGAAACAAGCTACTAACCAAAAGTTAGAATTGCTTAGAAAAATCATCGACCAAAAGTCGGGAAACAAGCTACTAACCAAAAGTTAGAATTGCTTAGAAAGATCATCGACCAAAAGTCGGGAAAAATAAACTCTGTTAGGGAGAGTGATAAGATGAACACAACGGTCAATGATCTTTGCTGGAAATCTGTATTCCACGCAGGCTTGATAAATATATTGATACCTGCTGAAGATACGCCTGAGAATAAAAAGGATAACAACCTGGCATATGTTTCACATACGTATGTTTGAATATGGCGAAATGCTCCATACGAAATGGAAATGCTTCGCATTTGGGTAGATGTTATGCATGAATGTAGATGCAAATGGACCTCTTTTAGCAAAATAAATGCTAAAGAGAAAGGGCCAACTCCGCTGGGGCAATGTCTGATACACCTAGCGCAAGTAAACGCCTGCTGGGAAAACGAGCTCTGGATATCCTCCGAGGAACAACTGGGTAAAACTGCTCTGATAAGCACATAGTCCACCTTGCTGGGGAAATCAAATGTGAATGATTAAACAGAATAACTCTACTGGGGAAACAACAGCTGAGCGCTGTGAATTACTCCCTTCTGCTGGAGATTGAATCCACTATCTGCTAGGGATATTGAACAAGATTTATTGGGAGATTATCCCACACTCTCTCTGCTGGGGGTGGAGATTAACGATCTCTGCTTGGAGGCAACAATAAATGGACAAAAGTGTTGTACGGCCCACGCCAAATTGTCAATTGTGACCTTAGTTAAAAAAACAAATGTCTTGATTAACAATTAGAAAAGTCCACACGCTTTATGTATGCAATTTCTTTTCTCATCAAAATGTTAGACGTCTTTCGTAATCAAAATGGTAAAAAGTAAAAACGGAACAGAAAGCTTTTTTTGAATAGTATGTTTTATTGATGGAAGGCCTAAAAATAGGCAAATTTACATCGGATGCAACTCCTGAAAAGAGAAAGCTGCGCAAAAAGCTCATTTGCAGGAAAAGAAATACAAAATGTCGGCAATGTGGTACAGACAAACACCATGTAACGACTCATCCATGACTGGCGTGACTTCGACGTTTTCCGATACTTTATCTTCCGAAGAGAATGATTTGAAAGGGCGATCTTCGAGTTCTCCCTAGGATCCACTATGCTTGTGATAATCAATGCGCAGGCCGCAGTCATTTGCTTCAAAATCCCTAATTTTTGCCTGAATCGCCCTTGCGGGTTTTCGATTCACCGGGATACCCATTTTTGCCAAAGTCGCTTTTTCAGGTTTTCAACTTTGCGGGCTCACATTTTTCTTATATCCCTAATTTTTGCCCGAACCCATCCTTTTATGGTTCGCCGGGATGCCCCATTCTTGCCTGGATGCTCTTTTTCTTTCCAGCGAGCTTTCTTAAGCAAAATATTTTTTGACCGCGTCTGCGTTCACCGAGGATGTAAAATCTTCACCATCCATAGTTGAAAGTAGCAAGGCTCCTCCTGAGAAAACCTTTCGTACCACATAAGGACCCTCATAGTTAGGAGTCCATTTGCCTCTGTGATCATTCTGCGGTGGGAGAATTCGCTTTAACACCAAGTCGCCTGCCTGAAAGCTCCGAGGACGTATCTTTTTATCATAGGCGCTCTTCATCCTCTTCTGATACAAACGACCATACGCGAGAGACGCCAATCTTTTCTCGTCCATCAAACTGAGCTGATTCAACCTGTTCTTTACCCATTCTGCTTCATCTAGTTTGACATCAGCCAGTATTCTCAAAGAAGGGATCTCAACCTCCAATGGCAGAACAGCTTCCATGCCATATACTAACGAAAAAGGAGTTGCCCCAGTTGAAGTGCGTACCGAAGTACGATATCCATGTAAAGCGAAAGGCAACTTCTCGTGCCAATCTTTATAGGTCACCACCATTTTCTGCACTATCTTCTTAATGTTTTTGTTAGCCGCTTCCACCGCGCCATTCATCTTCGGACGATAGGGAGAAGAATTATGATGCTCAATTTTGAAGTTCTGGCACAGTTCCTTCATCATCTTGTTATTCAAATTAGAACCATTGTCAGTAATGATCCTTTCGGGTATCCCATATCGACAGATGATATCTCTTTTGATGAATCGGGCCACTACCTGCTTTGTGACATTGGCATAAGAGGCCGCTTCGACCCATTTGGTGAAATAATCAATAGCCACTAAGATAAAACAGTGTCCATTGGACGCGGTCGGCTCGATTTTTCCAATCATATCAATGCCCCACATGGAAAAAGGCCACGGCGACGACATGACATTCAAAGGACACGGCGGTACATGAATCTTGTCGGCATAAATTTGACATTTGTGGCATTTCTTGGCGTACTTGAAGCAATCTGACTCCATAGTTAACCAATAATATCCTGCCCTCAACAATTTCCGAGACATGGCATGCCCACCTGCATGTGTTCCGAAAGCACCTTCGTGGACCTCTTCCATAAGCAAATTTGCCTCTTTTTCGTCCACGCATCTTAGTAGCACTAAGTCATGGTTTCTCCGATAGAGCGCGCCGTCTGGATTCAGATAGAAATTGCCGGACAATCTCCTTAAAGTCTTCTTATCTTGGGTAGATGCCCCAGGCGGATACTCTTGGTTCTTAAGAAAGTTTCGGATGTCATAAAACCAAGGTTTACCATCAGGAGCTTCATCTATTGCAAACACAAATGCTGGTCTGTCGAGCCGTGAAATGACAATTATGGGAGCATCGTTCCAGAAGTTAACTTTGTACATCGAGGATAGAGTAGCCAAAGCATCGGCCATCTGATTCTCTGCTCTTGGCACATGATGAAGCTCTACTCGATCGAAGAAAGGTAGCAACCTTCTTGCGTAGTTCATATATGGGATCAGATTAGGCTGGCGCGTCTCCCACTCCCCCTTGATTTGGTTGACCACTAAGGCTGAATCTCCATAGATATCAAGGTTCTTGATTCTTAAGTCGATTGCCTCTTCAATACCCATGATACACGCTTCGTACTCGGCCTCGTTATTGGTGCATGGGAATGTTAACCTTGCGGTGAATGGTATATGGGATCCATGGGGAGTTGTAATGATTGCCCCAATCCCACTACCGTATGAGTTAACAGCGCCGTCAAAGATTAATTTCCACTGGGAACCCAATTCCAGTCCCTCGCCCGGCAATGGCTCGTCGCAATCTTTCATTTTCAAGTACATAATGTCTTCATCAGGAAAATCAAACTTCATTGGCCGATAATCATCGACTGGCTGCTCTGCAAGGTATTCTGACAGAACACTACCTTTAATAGCTTTTTGAGATACATATTGAATATCATATTCTGTCAGAATCATCTGCCACCTAGCGATCCTTCCTGATAGCGCCTGCTTTTCGAACACGTACTTAATTGGGTCCATCTTTGAAATCAACATGGTTGTGTGGTTTAGCATATACTGCCTTAGGCGCTTGGCGGCCCAAACAAGTGCGCAACAAGTCTTTTCTAACATTGAATATCTGGATTCACAGTCCGTGAACTTTTTACTCAAGTAGTAAATTGCGTGTTCCTTTCTTCCAGTCTCGTCGTGCTGACCGAGAACACAACCCATAGAATTTTCAAGAACTGTTAAGTACATTATCAACGGTCTCCCAGTCACCGGGGGCATCAGTATTGGGGGTTCTTGTAGGTATTCCTTTATTTTATCAAACGCTTTTTGGCAATTCTCATTCCAAACGACAGCCTGATCTTTTCTCAAAAGTTTAAACAACGGCTCACAAGTGGCGGTGAGGTGAGATATGAACCTTGCAATATAGTTCAATCTACCTAAGAAACCCCGAACCTGTTTTTCAGTCTTTGGTGCTGGCATTTCTTGAATTGCCCTGATCTTCGCGGGATCAACCTCAATACCTTTTTCACTAACAATGAAACCCAAAAGCTTTCCTGACCGCACGCCGAAGGTGCATTTACTCGGATTCAGCCTTAATTTGAACTTCCTCAACCTCTCAAACAGCTTTAGAAGGTTCACCAAGTGCCCCTCTTCCGTTTGAGACTTCGCAATCATATCGTCGACATAAACTTCGATCTCGTGATGCATCATGTCGTGAAAAAGCGTGACCATTGCTCTTTGATAAGTTGCCCCTGCGTTTTTCAACCCGAAAGGCATCACCTTATAGCAAAAAGTCCCCCAAGGTGTAATGAAAGTTGTTTTCTCCATATCCTCGGGCGCCATCTTGATTTGATTATATCCGGAGAAGCCATCCATGAAAGAAAACACTGAGTATTGCGCGGTGTTATCGACAAGCACGTCAATATGGGGAAGCGGGAAATCATCCTTTGGGCTCGCTCTATTCAAGTCTCTATAGTCAACACACATCCTAACTTTACCGTCCTTTTTAGGCACGGGCACGATGTTAGCGACCCAAGGAGGGTAGTTGGCTACGGCAAGAAATCCAGCATCTAACTGTTTTTGAACTTCTTCCTTGATCTTTACCGCCATGTCTGGCCTCGTTCTTCTCAATTTTTGTTTGACAGGAGGACATTCTTCACGAAGAGGCAGACGATGAACCACGATATCTGTGTCAAGTCCGGGCATATCCTCATACGACCAGGCAAACACATCTTTGTACTCTTGGAGTAACTCAATTAATCGTTGCTTGACCTCATCTTGCAACGTAGCCCCTATTCTGACCTCCTTCTTGTCTTCTTCTGTTCCCAGGTTGACAACTGCAACTTCCTCCTGATGAGGCAGGATGACCTTCTCCTCTTGCCTTAACAATCTGGCAAGCTCCTCAGGCAGGCCTTCGTCTTCTTCGATCTCTTCTTCGGCTTGAAAGATCGGATTGTCAAAGTCATACTGAGTCATAGACGAGTCTGAGTCGGTGGCGTCTGAAATGTGTAACCTGCGATGATGATGATTTTATGCTTTTAAATGATATGCAAACAAAACGAACACAAACCACATTGCCATTTTATTGTTAAAAATGAAAACAAGAAAAACAAGGATCACAAAATTTTGAATGAAAAAGACGACTTTCAATTGATAATAAAAAATTGTTCACATGCATAAAAGATAGGGCCCTACAAATAAAGTCCATTATGCCTTGGGCAGAGCATATGGAAATACATTAATCAAAACAAAACAATTACTCTTCATAGGTTACTGTGACAACTTTCTCCATGCTCCAATTCTTCAATCCTTGGCCGGGGACGCATGGCTGGATCCATGTATCCATATCACAGTCGCTATCTCCTTCCCCATCTGATATGGCGTTGATACGATCGAAGATGACCCCACTGCTAGTAAACTGAACAGGACCTTTGTAGCGAGGAGCGCTCTGTGAAGATGAAGCATACGGGCTGTACCCTAGTCCAAACTTATCCTGCTTGTTTGGGACGTTTACCACCTGCCCCCATCCTGGTGCTGATCCCGACTTCACTATGGCTTGAGCATCCTTGTAAGACGTCATAGAAACTTCTGGCGCCTTTTCTTCCACAGGTGCCTTCTCCTTGATTTGAATTGTTTCGAAAGCTTGGCACAAGGTTTCGTGAATTTCACCATCAACCTCCACATATTTGAATGAAGATAGATGGCTTACCATGATATCCTCCTCACCGCAGACAGTCACAATGCTACCGTCCACCATGTACTTCAATTTCTGGTGCAAGGTTGATGTCACAGCTCCTGCTGAGTGTATCCATGGTCGCCCCAAAAGACAACTATAAGCCGGGCTGATATCCATTACATAAAACACTGTATCAAAAACCTCCGGACCAACTTGAATTGGCAGAGTCAGTTCCCCAAGTACTGACCTCCTTGTCCCATCAAAGGCTCTAACCACTAAGCTGCTTGGAGTGCACATTACTCCTCGAATATCCAGTTTCATGAGGGCTTTCTTGGGTAACACATTTAATGACGACCCAGTGTCTACCAATACATGAGACAAAACAACTCCTTTACATTCGACGGAAATGTGCAGTGCCGAATTGTGATTCCTCCCCTTTGGTGTTAAATCAAAATCCGTAAATCCCAACCCATTTCCTGCATTAACATGGGCCATCACTCCCTCCAACTGGTTCACAGATATTTCTTGTGGTACATAAGCGTTATCAAGAACCTTGAGTAAAGCACTTCTGTGAGCCTCAGAACATAACAGCAACGATAAGATGGAAATCTTTGAAGGTGTCTGTTGGAGATGATCCACAATCTTATAGTCACTCTTCCTTATCATGCGCATGAACTCCTCGGTGTCCTTCAGCGCAGCCTCCTTTTCTCTAGCATGAGAGCTTTCTTCCACTACAGATTTCCCTTTACCTCTATCAGCCCTTTCTGCGTTTACTTCGGGAGGCACAAATATTCTCCCACTCCGAGTCATTCCTCCAGCCCCTACCAAATTGTCGACCGAATCAAAAGGCGAATTCTCCAACTCCTGTTTCTGTCCGTTGTAATAGCATTCTGCTCCATAGTTCCAAGGAATGGCTTTGGAGTTCTCATAAGGCACAGGTCCCGCCTTGGTGAATATAATGGTAGGTCGCACCGGAGGCGCAGAAATAGTAATTGACTTGAAAGGGATAGAGATGGTGGCCACCTCATCCTCTTCTTCATCGTTTAATTTTTCATCCTTCTCACAGATCTTATCAAATTGTAGAACACCTTCATTCATCATGCGTTGTATGTGATTCTTCAAATTCTCACACCCTTCAGGATGGGCAGCACATTCTTCACAGTCCTTTTCACATCCAGGAAACACCCCACCTCCTAACAGCTTGCTTTTCACAAAACTCAAAGGAGTCTTTAGCTCTTCGACATCATATACCAAGTTTAAATTTTCTCCTTCAACCACAGCATTCACTCCACCTGCCCCATGTTTCGGCATAGGATTTTGAACGACGTTGGGCGCATCGTGGTTAAAGTTGATAATCTTGTTGTCAACGAGGTCTTGCACCTTGTGCTTAAAAGCTTTACAATTGTCAATATGGTGACCAGGAGCGCCATAGTGGAAGTCGCACCTAGCGTTGGCGTCATACCCGGGAGGGGGCTGGCCAATTAGAGGTGCCAACGTCCTTTTCTGGACCAACTCTAATTGCAGTAAGTGTTGTAGTAACTGAGAGTAAGGCATTGTTGGAGTGTCAAAGTGCCTATCCACCACCCTTCTTCGGTCTGGGTATTGTCTTGGAGCAAAATTTCGCTGTTGAGGTTGCTGCTGCTGCTGCAGGCGTGGCTGTTGCTGTTGAGGTAATTGTTGCTGAAGTGGTTGTTGTTGTGGTGGTAATGTTGCCGGGATGGCAATACTAGCTACCTGTGATGGTTGATCATAGTAGGGTTGTTGCTGATATTGATTCTGATTCCGATTCCGATTCCTGAAACTTGACACCGCGTTTGCCTCATTTTCTCTTTTCTTAGCTCCAAAGTTCTTTCTTCCCCCTCCCAAAGAAGTTCCTTCTCCTGCTTGAATTTTCCCCAACTTTATGCCGTTCTCGACTCTTTCGCCGGTGATGATCAAATCTGAGAAGCTTCCCGACATGTTACTCACCAACTTCTCGTAGTAGATTCCTGGCAATGTTCCCACGAATAGATCAATTAGTTCTCTTTCCACCATGGGAGGTTGAACCCTAGCGGCAAGCTCCCGCCACCTTTGAGCGTATTCTTTAAAACACTCATTACTCCTTTGGGATAAATTCTGCAGCTGCACTCGATTAGGTGCCAAGTCACTGTTGTATTGATAGTGTTGGACAAAAGCTTCTGCCAAATTTTTCCAGCTTCGGATATTGACAGGTTCCAAACCCATGTACCATTCCAAGGAAGGCCCGGACAGACTGTCTTGGAAAAAGTGCATAAGCAGTTTCTCATCATCAGAGTATGCAGACATTCTTCGAAAATAGGAGCGGATATGCACCTTTGGACATGTTGTTCCCTTGTACTTATCGAAGTCCGGTACTTTGAACTTTGGAGGAATCTTAAGTCCCGGAATCAGTCCCAGATTGGACATGTCAAGCCCCATAGTATTTTGATTCTCCAGAATGCTTTTCATCTTTTCTTCTATTTCATCAAACCTTCTATTGGTGTCGGATCGTAGCCCTCCCCCAAGGTCCCTCATGGAGAAGATATCATCCTGTTCATCTTGGTCCCATTGAGGATTCACGCTAGTAGGTATGGCACCCGCCACAACTGGGATGGGGATTCCAGCTTGTTCTCTTCCGCCCGGAAGGTTGACTATAGTTGGGCCACCGTTGACTTGCGAGGTTCCACCATTAGCAGGAGGGGGAACAGCAGCAGCCCCACCGTGTAAAACGCCACTTCCATCCACTTGAGCTATTAAAGGTTGAACCACTGTCCTTAACTGGTCCTGTCCATTGGCCACCCCCTGCATCATCTCCATGAATTGCGCCATTTTCTCACGAAACTCCGTAAGCTCAGCCTGAACCTGTTCCATAATCCTTTGTTGATTTCTTCGCGTGTTGTAAGAGTGTCAAGAAGTCAGCTTGCTCTTCCTCTTTATCTCTTTCTGAAATGGCAAGCGGTGTGAGGTCGAGTTTCAGGGGATGCAGAATGATGCACAAGTCCATGTAAATGTTCAAGAGACTTTCAAAACTTATGATTATAACCGGTATTATAGAATTGCGAATGAGCAAATAATAAAGAAAACACAATTAAACCAAAAGCAAATTCTCATTAATTCGGGGAGATTCAATACAAACATTTGCTGACTATGCCGAATAACAATTCTCATTACAAGGAAAACACTAAATGCCTAAAAAATCAAGAGTACTAAAACTAGAATTTCTCCTTTTGGAGACGCTCTTCAAGCTTCTTCGTCTTGAACATGAACCTCCCAACCATTTGGTCGCAGAGCTGGATAAAGTGGTGAACAGAAGGGGGAATATCATTTCCTTCCAAATCTTGAATGGCGCTCTCTAATCTCCATGGGATATCACGGATCATAAGGTTGCAATGCTCCACCAAATTGTTGTACCTAGCACGGCACGCATCCAGAGTCGACTGGTAATAACAAATAGAATCCACATGGGTGTCCAGCAACTCATTGAGCTGAGCCTCTTTCTCGAGCCACTGCGCACCATCTCTTTGCAAAGCCTCAAAACGATTCCTCCACAGAAGGGCTGTCTCTTGGGCGGTCTCCAATTCTTGACACTTGTTATTCCATATGTCAGATGTGACATATGAACCCCTCAAGGCCTCCTCTTTGAGTCTTCGTTCACTTTCCGCTAGGGTCAAGGCACTTCTTAGTTGTTCCTCAAGATTCCCAATATCAGCTTCAAGATTCTCTCGTACTTCCTTCTTCTCGGCAGAGGCAATCTCAAAGAAGTGCCATGCCCTATCACAAGAAGCTTTGGTGTCCTTTAGGCGCTGCCGGAGAGTTGTTAATGATGCATCAGCCCCTTCGTAACCCTGTTGGTACCTGACTCTCAAATCTGTTTCTAGTTTCAACTTCTTGCTACTCTCAGCCGCTTGATCCTGTTCAAACTCCACCTTTCTTTTGTACTGATCGTTCTCTACATTTGCTTGGTGGACTTCATTCTGAAGGTCCTGATTCTCCTTAGTCAATCTCTCCACTATTAGCTTTAGTTTTTCATATTCTTCTATGGATACATGAGTTGGAGCAGGAGGTGCTTCTCACATAGAGGGCTCTAAGGGAAATGGTAATGACCTTTCAGCTACTCTAGCTAGTAACCACCGATTATATGGCTCCTTTGCCACACAATTCTTTGCTTTTAACTCCTTCCTTCCCTTTGTATGAATCTTACCCCAAGCCCTAGCAATCTTCTTGACAAACGCAGGGTCTTCTGATGTGGCTAGCAGAAAGAAACTCTGAACCTTCTCTGCTTCGGGCTCGCCCTCCATAGCATAGCCCAGCTGACGTAATGCCATGACTGGGTTATAGTTAATACAACCGGCCCTACCGATTAAAGGTACATTACTGAATTCTCCACAACTAAAGATGATTTCCACATCATAGTACTCATGAGAGTACCAAGCAATGTCACTAGCTTCCAGAGACATGATGCGCTGAGACCATTTCAATTCCTTCTTGTTTTCCACGAACGGTCCTTTCTTGGGCAAATGAGAAGCATACCACTTGTACAGTAGGTGAGAGCAACATTGGATCGTTCCCGCCTTCTTTTCGCTCCTCCAATGAATAGAGTGATAAACATCGGCAAGGAGTGTAGGGATGGGATTCTTCTGCATGAAGAGAACGATGGCAGTGATGTCTATGAAATTGTCCACATTTGGAAAGAGGACAATCCCATAGATCATTAGAGCAACACTTATACCGAACTTTTCCCAATCTTCATCAACCTTGTATTGAGCGGCCTTTTCTAGCAAAAACTTCAATGGAAAACCCTGAACACCCCCTTTACTGGTTAGACCCTTCCTGACTTCTTCTTTGGTCATATGAAGAGCAAGAGCAATGACAGCTGTAACACGGTGGGAGAACTGACTTTAAACAATGTTGCGGATAGCAAGAGTCGCCACCGACTTTTATTTTATCCATAAGGAAAGGTTATAAAAGAACAGGAAATACCTTAGAGAATATTTTGGGTCCGGGGGGTAGGTTATGAAAAGGGAAGGTGTTAGCACCCTTTTCATCCATGGTTATCCATGGGCTCTTAGGTACTTAAGCTCACTTTTGAATTGTTTTGAAAGTGTAGTGTGTGAATAGAAAATTTTCAGAATAGTTAATAAATAATCCATGTAAGGATGTGTTAAGAACTTGTTTGAAAACTTGTTGAAAATTTGTTTAAGTGTGAAACAGTTTTGAAGTGAGCAAGCACCTAGGAGTAACCTACCCTACTGTTTAAAGGTCTTTCTTATTCTTTATTCTTTCCTTTAGTAAGACTATCCCTACTATAATGGAGTAGGTAGTCCTTACTTTGGATGTTAAGGGACATGTGAGGGACAATTTGACTTTGAAGGCCATTGTGGGATGTAATAAGCACATATAAGGGACCATCATCATTTTTCGAAAGGGACTCGATTCGTAAAGGCAACCATAAGGGACTTTGATGATTTTTCTATTTGAGGGACTTGCTTTATACACCCCACTTAACCATTATTCGTAGGCAACTTGAGGGATATCCTTAGGAAGTGAGACGGCGATTAAAATCGACTTACGTGTGTGACGTGTTTATTTTAATTATCTTTATTTAAAAGTGATCTAAATTTATTTTAATATTACATACATGTTATTACACTCCCTAATTACTAACCATAATAATAATTAAATAATTAAACAACTTTACATCCAAGAAACAATTACAAAATAATAAGCAAAATAATTAAATAGCAAAGATAAATAAAATATAAATAAGCAATAATAAATAATAAAGGGGGTTAATTTTAAGTTTACTCGGCAAGACATCGCATCTTGTGCCTACGTATCCTTACGGGAGTGGAATCAGAGTAATCGTAGTTCCCCTCGAAAGGGAGGTTAGAGACTTCTTGACTGTGGTCAAGGTCTCACGGGGAATAAACGCATCTTATGGACACGCTTACATGGAGTGTAGAAACTCCAAATCTCTATGTTGAATTGTTAAGTTGTAATTAGGGTTAAATTAGGTTAGGGATTCCACGGCGGGAAACCCTAAAATGAGCGCGGCGGCTCTTTGACCTAATGCTAGGGGTAAAAGTTGTAATTTTGCCTGCGGTGAGGCATTTGTGAAAAATTTGGGTTTGTAGTTATTTTTTAAAAAAGATTAACTAATTATAATAAAACTGTTTAGTTATTAAAAAAAGGTTTGATTTAATTGGATTAAAAGACTATTAACTAATATGGCCTATTAGAAGATTAACTAAATAAATAAAACAAAAACTGGTTAGATTGTTTAAACGGTTAATTAACTGATTTATAAAATGTTGTTGGTTTATTTAGAAAAGTTAATTAATCTATTAATTAAATCAAAAAAAGAAAAAACTAAATGGGTGATTAAAGGAGGTTAAGTGTGGTTAGTGGCGATTAACGGTGATTAGCAGTGATAATCGTGGTGAGTGTGTGTGATTACGTTATAATACAAACGAAACAAAGTAATTCAGAAAACCTAAACCCCCAAATCGTCTCCCTTCTCCCTCAATCGCTCTCTTTCTCCCTCGACCGCTATCACCACTTTCAACCTGAAATCGTTTTCTTTGGTTGTTCCCTCAACCTGAAACACAAACAAAAACCGTCAAAAAAATCGATAATCTTGACATAAATCAATGGCTTACCGAGGCGAAGGTTCGAGTGGAAGCTTCGTCAGTTGGACTTGCGGCGGCTGGTGGTGGTTTCTGTGACTGAAGAGATAAGTTTTTGTTTCTTCAATATAGGTTTTATGATTTGATTTTGCGGTAGCTTCGATTCCTTTTGCGATCGTTTTTCTCGACCGCTTCCTCTTCTCATTCCTCTCTTTATATAGGCCTCTGAATGCAAAACAAATTTGGATGAGTAATGAATATTGACTTGAATGCTGATTGAATTTGATTTAGGGTTTCCGGATTGGGATGAGTCCAATTTGAAAACTTTCCCAATTCATCTGATTGTTGTAATGACTTATCAAATCTCCGATTTTGTGATTCAATTGGGATTGGTTTTGATTTGATTTCTGAATAGCATCTTCTATTATTCCACGAATATTCTTTAACGGTTATTTTGATTCTGAATGTGACCTGACAGGTGCGGGTGGCAAATGTCTTGGGCCAGAAGATGGACCAGAAGCCCAGAGGGGGAAACTCGTGTTTGATGTGCCTAGTGGGAACTTCCACGAAAAACTGGTGATGAAGAGCAGCAATCTCAAGTGTTCGCAGGGTATATTCCTTTCCTTTCAATCCAATCTCTATTCCTTTGGCTTTGTTTAACTTGAGGTGTTTCTAAACATTTTCGAGCTCGTCAATTAGCAATTCCTTTTCAGAGATTTTTCTAACATGATGCTAACTTGTTCAGAAATCCGTATTCTCTTCTGTGGAAGTGAGTTGCTTAAATGCTCCAGTTCATCAGTGACATCATCTAGTTCCTGACATCCATCACCAAGAATCTCTTCAATCTCAGAGGTTAACAATTCCCATTCTTCGGCAAGTGAATTGAGTGCAATATCTCTCTGCCGAAGCTTTTACTTTAAACATTGGTTATCATCAACAATAGTAAGCAATTCTTCTTGCACATCTTTCAATTTAGTTTCCAAATGCAATATAATCTCTTTCATTTATATTTCCTTCTGATGGCTACCATTGACTTGATATTGTAGTTGGGCAAGTTCTTGACCAAGGATTGCGTCCTGATTTTGTCTGCTCATCATGTCAGCTTATGAGGTCCCTACTGAGGCTGATGGAAGCTTAAATGCTCGCCTTTACATTTATACATTATACATGTGGCAGTGTTGGTATGACCCTTAAACCTTTTACAACTTGATCACTTCCTCCAGAACACATATGTCTAGATGCTTTGTTGCCGAAACTGATGGCCGATATTGACTCCTCAACGTTGGACATTATCAGCCGGAACAGTTCTCATGCTGTGCCCATTCTTATACCAGAAAGAGGTCCTGTTACCTCCACCAGCACTTGCAACAACCCAATTCGCGTGATTCCACCTGACTGAAATGACTTGAAATCTAGGAGGAGGAGCGAAGCTATGGGTACAAGGATTGTTGGGTAGTGGGTATAATGTTTGTACTATTGTAGTAATTGGCTTGTCTTGAGTCTGGTAATAATCATGAATTTGTCTTGTAATTTCTTGGTTTAATATCATGCTTGGTAATATGCTCACAAATGTATCTATACGCTTTTATTTGTGTGTAGACATTCTGGTGACAACTCATAGATTTGGCTGTATGATTCTACAAGGTTGGCAGCTATGCGAGCGGTCTTGACGACGTACGCGGAAACAAACTTCTGAGAGCTGGTATGGTCTTTTAGATACTTCCCTTAGATCCCCCTTTTTTTATTCAGAATTTGTGCTGAAATTATCTCTGTAAAATTGGTTTGAAAATGTTCCATGAGCTGTAAAGAATCCTTGCCTTCTGTTTTGACATGTTTTGTGGACAAGTTGAACAAACTTCCCTTTTCATTTTATTGCGTCCAAAACATGTCTACGGATCCTCTTGAATGTCTTGATTATGCTTTGTTATTGCTGATCAATTCTCAAATTCTTGCCGAGACATAATTAATCTTGTGATATTGAATGGTGTTGTCAGGCCTAGGACATATGTTGGATCATGTTTAATTATCGTGAGCAAGGTTACCCTGTTTTCTTTAGTTTTTTAAAACCAATTTGACAGGTTGCAGAAAAGGACAGGGTGCATTCATTGCTCTGGGTTTCATGCAGTTGCGGGAGTTGGGATGATTGGATGAACTAGACAGGGTCCGCTATTGTCGTGGCCGTTTTGCTGCTGTGATTCTCCTTATCGTGTCCTTAGTCCTCTCAGGTGCTTGTAACACATGGGTTGATGGAGCCGGAAACATGATGCCAGAATCTCATAATGTGAGTTACGGTTGCGAGGTTTTATTTGTTCTTCTCTTCTGAAACCGTCTTCCTTAACTTTCCTCTGAAATTATATTGATTTGTTGAGTATTGTTGAAGTATTCAGAGTAATCCTCATTGTTGCAGGTGGTTTAAGGTTTATGGCTGCCAACTGATTTCCTTTTGCGTCTCCGGGGATCATTCAAGGTGTTTTGCTTCAATGCCGATTTGTAAATTTGTTAAGTCACCGCGGTCATTCTGGGAGCACATTTGCTGCTTAATTGCGGCATATTTCAGTTCAAATGGCTTGTGCAACAAATAAGGTCCGGAAGCAATTACAACGCAGCTTATCAACCGAAGAGTTGCGTCTCAAAGTGAAGCAACTCGCGTGATCTCCTGTTCAAAGTTCTCTCTGAATGAAGGGAAATAAAAATCCTTTCTGATGCTGTGTACTTTTGTAGCAAGATTAGCAGCTCACTAATGATTGAATTCATGGTTCCTAGTAGTGCAATGGCGATATTGAAGTTTTGAAGCAGAAAACCCAATAGGAACCAAGGAGGCGTCGTTGGTGATCTTCCCATACCACATTTTTGGATTGCGAATGATTGTTTTAATATTGTAATTGTCGATGACTTATAGACTTTGTAATAAGATGGAGATTTTTCTTTACGAACAACAGCTCATACACCCAATCCCTTTCTTATTCTTAATATATGAATACTTCTCCTAGGTGATCTTACATCCCCAACTTGCTTTACGTTCCATCTTCCAATCTCATCATTATATCGCGTTTCAAATAAAATGTGAGTCCACCTCATCTTGTCTTGAATAACTGTAATGGTGAATGGTGCCTTGAGACCTTGCAACTTGGATGGTAGCTAAAACAAATAAGCTAATTTTGGGGTGTTTATTTTAATTATCTTATATTAGCACATTTTAAAAAAAAAAGTCTTGTATTGTGAGGGCAAATTTTGGGGTGCAACAGCTGCCCCTGTTCAATTTTCTGAAACCTGAGGGGTTAGATTGGTATATTTGCCAGTCGTAACCTGGAAGGTTGAAGGGGATTGAACACAAAAGCCCAAAAATTTGCACTCACCAGTGCACTAGAGTGGTACAGATGGCTAGTTGAATATGATTGAGTGGGCTTAAAGATGCCACTAGGGGGGAGCAGTTCAAAATATGGGTGTATGATGAAAGCTGTTAGGAGTCTGGAATAATAATGATGTAGCAGCATGTCTTCATGAGGATAGAGCAATCAATAGTGATAACCCTAAAGCAGTCTTGAAGCAATGATATGATTTCAGGAGGATAGAACAATGAATGGCTCTAAAGCAGTCTTGAAATAATAATGTGATATGTCTTCAGGAGGATAGAGCAATCAATAGCTCTAAAGCAGTCTTGAAGTAATGATTTCAGGAGGATAGAGCAATGGATAGCTCTAAAGCAGTCTTGAAATAATAATGTAATTTCAGGAGGATAGAGCAATCAATAGCTCTAAAGAAGTCTTGAAATAATAATGTGATATGTCTTCAGGAGGATAGAGCAATCAATAGCTCTAAAGCAGTCTTGAAATAATTAGATGGCTTCAGGAGGATAGAGCAATCAATAGCTCTAAAGCAGTCTCGAAGTAATGATTTCAGGAGGATAGAGCAATGGATAGCTCTAAAGCGGTCTTGAAATAATAATGTAATTTCAGGAGGATAGAGCAATGGATAACTCTAAAGCAGTCTTGAAATAATTAGATGGCTTCAGGAGGATAGAGCAATGAATAGCTCTAAAGCAGTCTTGAAGTAGTAATATGACCTCATGAGGATAGAGCAATGAATAGCTCTAAAGCAGTCTTGAAGTAATAGGATGATTTCAGGAGGATAGAGCAATTAGTAGCTCTAAAGCAGTCTTGAAGTCATGAGAGGCTATCAGGAGGATAAAATAACCCTGAGGTTACAATAAAGCAGTCCCAAAGTAATAAGAAGCTCATCAGGAGGATAAAGTAACCCTGAGGTTACAATAAAGCAGTCCCAAAGATCATAAGCTTGTTTGTTGGATAATTAACCTGAAAACAAGGTAGCATTCTGTATAACAACATTAGTTTATGCTTTATGTATGCATGTATGACATGATGCACTTAGGTAATGTACTATAGACATATATGTTATGGTATGATGTAAATGATGTACGTATGCTATGACACTGCTGGAAGTGTCTGGATATCCTTGTATAACAACTGCTGGCCAAGGAAAATAAATCCCGATTCGTTGTTGAAGAATATATAACCCTCCGTCTGCTGGGGATAACAAGGTATAGATAACCTCCCGTTGTTGGGGATAACAAGGTATAGATAACCTCCCGTTGTTGGGGATAGTAGGGTGTAGATAACCTTCGTTTTCGTTTGATAGTAGGATAAGTATAACATCCCGTCTTCGTTCATCGTGCCCTTATTGGAAAGTAATTTCCGTATATCCGTATGAGGATAAAAGAGATGGATATAAATTCCAGGGGAGATTAGACTCTGTGAAAATGGATTAGTCCTACTGATGGTTTGTAACTGTCTTGTAAAGATGAACCGGCGAAGCTTCGTTGAAATCCTTCCCTCGTTCGTCCTTAGTAAATACTATTACTGCATTTTCATGCATTTCTGGTAAACATCAATCATATTAAAAGCATACATGCATTTCTGGTAAACATCAATCATATTCAAAGGCATACATATATTCAAACACAACCAATGGACGTTTCGCTTATGTAAATAGGGTAAAAGTAAATCTGGATTCAAAAGATGGAATTTATTTATATCAAAAGTGACCCATACATGGGTAAGTTTGTACAAGGAGACATAAACCCTAGTAAGAGAATTTTGTCATGAAGTTTTACAAAAAGAATCAGCTATGTGGGAAATAATCCTATTGAGTTTCAATTCTACTATTGCCACTCAAGTATCTCATCTTCTTGCTGTTGAGACGGAAACGATTGGATTGAGCTTTATCTGTTTGAGCTTGAGTAAGTAGTACAACTGGTTGCAGTTTCATGAGTGATCCAAACGAGACATAGTCATACGCTTTAATCCCTAACTTTTGCCTGGATTGCCCTTTCAGGTTTTCAATCCACCGGGATACCCTTTTTTGCCCAAGCCGCCTTTTCAGGTTTTCGACTTACCGGGTGTACATCTTTTTATATATATATCCCTAATTTTTGCCCAAACCCTTTTGGTTTGCCGGGATGCCCTTATTTTTGCCTAGGCCTGTCAACCTAGCGGGTCTCTTTTTATGCGTAGTATTTTTTAACTATGTCTGCGTTTACAGGTTGTGGGAAGTCTTCACCATCCGTTGTAGTCAGTATCATGGCACCTCCTGAGAACACTGTCTTGACTACAAATGGTCCCTCATATGTTGGAGTCCACTTGCCCCTAGGATCACCCTGTGGTAATATGATACGCTTGATTACCAAGTCACCAGCCTGATATACCCTTGGCTTAACCTTCTTATTAAAAGCTTTGATCATCCGTTTCTGGTACATCTGGCCATGACAAACTGCTGCTAACCTTTTCTCATCAATCAAATTTATCTGGTCAAGTCGAGTCTGAATCCACTCATCTTCATCCAAGCCTGCATCCTTCATAATTCTCAAGGAGGGGATCTGAACTTCAATAGGCAGAATTGCTTCCATACCATAGACTAAGGAGAATGGGGTTGCCCCTGTTGAAGTACGTATTGTAGTACGATAACCATGCAGAGCAAATGGTAACATCTCGTGCCAATCCTTGTAAGTAATAGTCATCTTCTGTACAATCTTCTTAATGTTCTTATTAGCAGCTTCAACTGCCCCATTCATCTTTGGACGATACGGAGAAGAGTTGTGATGCTTAATCTTGAACTGCATCGTCGAAATCAACAAGGTAGTATGGGTCAACATATACTGTCTTAGTCGGCGAGCAGCCCATGCCAAAGCGCAGCAAGTTTTCTCGAGCAGTGAGTATCTTGTTTCACAGTCGGTAAACTTTTTGCTAAGGTAGTATATTGCCTGCTCTTTTCGACCAGACTCGTCATGTTGCCCCAATACACACCCCATTGAGTTGTCTAATACTGTTAAATACATGATCAAGGGTCTTTCATCAACTGGCGGCATTAAAATTGGAGGTTCTAGCAAATATCTCTTGATTTCATCAAAGGCAGTCTGGCACTCATCATTCCATTCCATCACCTGATCTTTCTTCAACAACTTGAAGATTGGCTCACAGATGGTAGTTAATTGGGAAATAAATCTTGCAATGTAGTTCAATCGTCCCAAGAAACCTCTAACCTCCTTCTCAGTACGGGGAGCTGGCATCTCTTGTATAGCTTTCACTTTTGCAGGATCCACTGCAATACCTTTTCCACTGACAATGAAACCCAGGAGCTTTCCAGATCTAACTCCAAAAGTACACTTGTTTGGATTTAATCTCAACCTGTATTTCTTCAACCTCTCAAACAACTTGTGCAGATGATCAAGATGTTGTTCTTCATTCTGAGACCTGGCTATCATATCATCCACATATACCTCTATCTCATGATGAATCATATCATGAAACAAAGCCACCATGGCACGCTGATATGTTGCCCCTGCATTCTTCAAACCAAATGGCATTACCTTATAGCAAAAGGTGCCCCACTGTGTCACAAATGTAGTCTTCTCCATATCTTCAGGTGCCATCTTGATTTGATTGTAACCAGAGAAACCATCCATAAAAGAGAATACCTTATGCTGAGCAGTGTTGTCTACCAGAATATCGATATGAGGAAGTGGAAAGTCGTCTTTAGGGCTAGCCTTGTTCATATCTCTGTAGTCTACACACATACGTACCTTACCATCTTTCTTAGGAACTGGTACCACATTTGCAACCCACTGAGGATAAGAAGTTACGGCCAAGAACCCTGCATTGAACTGTTTCATTACCTCTGCTTTGATCTTTTCTGACATTTCAGGACGCATACGACGAACCTTCTGCTTCTTTGGACGACAATCTTCTTTCACTGGCAAACGGTGAACCACAATGTCCGTATCCAACCCTGGCATATCTTCATAAGACCAAGCAAAGATCTCCACATAATCACGTAGCATCTGAACCAACCTGCTCTTGACACTGTCCTCTAAATCAGCCCCTATCTTGACCTCTTTTCTGTTTTCTTCAGTTCCCAGATTCACAACTTCGACTTGCTTTTCATGTGGCTGTATAGCTTTCTCTTCTTGTTGTAACAACCTAGCAAGCTCTACAGGTATTTCACAATCGTCCTCGTCTCCGTCTTCAGTTTGATAGATCGGATTCTCGAAATTGTAATTGGCAATAGTAGAACTGTTATCAACTGGATCCAGAGTGGATGAGGATCGGCATTTTAGTGACGTGGGTGTGTGTAAGAACACATAGCTGATAAAGCAAAAATAAAAGAAAAAGAAAGACAAGGAACACAATATTTACGAAAACGAAACGGCCATTGATTTTATGGAATGCAGTATGCAAATGAAATGACAACCCGCAACAAGCACACCATTGTGCCCCGGGTAAGGCACATGGCTTGAAAGTTTTAATTGTTCCAGAAATTACAAATTTAAAAACATAACACAGTAATAGTATTTACTCCTGACTAAAGGAGATAGGGATAACATCTTCAGCTTTCCAATTATTGAGTCCAGCACCCACAGTAGGAAAAATCCATGCCTCCAAGTTGTAGTCTTCATCTTGATCTCCCACAGCATTGATAACCCCTTGATTGGTGATACGAACAGCACGAGCACGACGAACAGCCTTCTGGGACTCTGCAGTGAAACCCAAACCAAACTTGTCAGACTTGTATGGAATATCAGGAAGCTGACCCCAAATAGTACAACCACCTTCTTCCACCACAGCTTTTGCATCATTGAGGGAGGCCATTGCCATTGTTGGAGGGTTTCTGATGACCACAGGAACCTTCTTCACAGCAGGAGGAGTCACACAATCCTTAACAGCCCAGGGAACCACTTCAAATGACTGACATGGAGTTTCAATGTATTCACCTTCTACTTCCAGATACTTGAAAGTGTTTACATGGCTGACAAAGTATTCTTCCTCTCCAAAGACAGTAACAACTTTTCCATTCACCGGATATCTCAACTTTTGATGTAATGTGGAGGTCACAGCACCTGCCCCATGGATCCAGGGACGACCAAGCAAACATGAGTACGAAGGACGAATATCCATCACATAGAATGTAGCAGTGAACACCTGAGAACCAACCTTGATTGGGAGATCAATTTCCCCATGCACTACTCTTCTAGAACCATCAAAAGCCTTTACCACAATATTACTGGGCTTCAATACCGTATCTTCAGGACTCAGCTTGTTCAGGACTTCCTTAGGCAACACATTCAGAGAGGAACCATTGTCTATCAGCACATGAGACAGGGTAGTGCCCCTGCATTCAATTGAAATATGCAAGGCCCTGTTATGATCCCTCTTGGCAGGGGTCAAGTCAGCATCAGAAAATCCTAACCCGTTGTCATAGGTCAGGTGAGCCACACAATTCTCAAACTGGTCCACAGAAATTGCACTGGGTACATGAGCCATCTTTAGAAACTTGATCAATGACTTGGCATGAGCCTCAGAACATAATAACAGGGAGAGCATAGAAATCTTTGAGGGAGTATGCCCCAGCTGATCAACAATATCATAATCACTCTTGCGAACGATTTTCAATACTTCTTCCATCTGCTTAGAGAGGTCATCAGCAGCTGGCACATCAGTAGATACAGGCTCAATAACAGGACCCTTGCCCCGAGCATCAGTGGTGGAAGTAACAGCAGGAGTAACTGCACTCTTAGAAGCAACTGGAGGAGAGAAGACTCTTCCACTACGAGTGATCTTGCTAGATCCAGCAATATTATCAATGTCAACAGGCATATCAGGTAAAGGCTCCTGCTTGACACCATGGATGTAAACATCAGACCCATAGTGCCAAGGCACAGCTTTGTCAGATGTATAAGGAACAGGATCAGGAGTGGTAATGATCAGAGGAGCTACTCTGGCTTCAGCAACAACTTTCACAGGACCTTCAGCAGTAATCTTGATTGGGCCCTGACGAGTGATTTTAATGGGACCCTTTGAAGTGATTCTTAGTGGTACTTTGTCAACCATGTAAACCTCTTCAATCTTCTTACCCTGAGTCAGATGATCCACCATACTTTCTACAGATGCTGGTCTTCTTTCAAACACTATAGTATATTTATCCATGAGACGTTGAATCACATCTCTCAAAATGAAGCAACTATCCGGCTTATAGGTACAATATAGACAATCTTCATGACAACCTGGAAAGATCCCAGCTTGTACTAACCTCTTTTTGATAACAGACAATGGTGTGCTCAACTCCATAACTGAATAGACATGCAGATCTTCATCAATATCTTCATCAATGGCGTTGACAGTCTTCTCGTGATTTGGCATTGGAGCTGTAATCACATTTGGAGTACCTGGTGGATCAAACTCAATTTCTCCAGCATCAATCATATCCTGAATTTTGTTCTTCAAGACCCAGCAGTTATTAGTATCATGTCCTGGACAGTTTGAATGATATGCACATCGTGCATTGGGATTGTACTTGGGAGAGGTAACATTGGGATTCTGAGGGGCCTCCCTCAAGGTAATAAGTTTAGCTTTCAACAAGTGTTGCAATGCCTGAGCCATTGACATGTTGATCTTCGTGAACTGTCTTCTAGCCCTCTGTTGGTTGCCTTGAGGCTGCTCTGTTGTTGCAGGAGTTGGATTTGAAATATGAACTGCACTAACAGACTGATGCCTTCTGTTACGATCAGGCTGACCATACACAGCATTAGATTCTTTCTTCCCAGTGGGAGGCTTCTTTGCAGCACCTGATGAAGAAGTGCCCACTTGGATCTTACCACTCTTGATACCATTCTCTACTCGCTCTCCTGTCATGATCAACTCAGTGAAGCCAGATGATGAGCTTCCAATGAGATGACTGTAAAACGGACCATTCAGCGTACACATGAACATATCAACCAACTCCCTATCAGTCAAAGGGGGTTGAACTCTTCCAGCTAAGTCTCTCCACTTCTGAGCATACTCCTTAAAGCTTTCTTTGGCACCCATAGACATGCTTTGAAGCTGCATGCGAGTGGGGGCTAAGTCAGCATTGTATTGATACTGCTTGTAGAAAGCTTCAGCAAGGTCATTCCAATCTCTGATGTTGACGCTCTCCAACTGATAATACCACTCTAGCTGAGCTCCAGATAAACTCTCTTGAAAGAAATGGATCCACAACTTTTTATCAGCAGTGTGGGGTTGCATTCTTCTGACATAAGACCTCAGATGCAATTTGGGACAAGAGACCCCATCATAGACAACAAATGTAGGAACTTTGAACCCAATGGGTATGACCACCCCAGATATCAAGCTCAAATCCTCAAAATCCAGCCCAGATGATTTCTGTAATTCCATAGCATCCATTCTATCCACCAGCATCTTGAATTTGTCTTCGTTAGGCTCATGGTAGTAGTTAGCCTCAGAATCAGAGTCCCCCATAGTGTTGTGGAGACTGCCTCTCTCCTGCTCAGATTCTTCAGATTCATAGTCTTCAACCTGTTCCTTGGTCTTGTCAGGACCTTTGAACCTTCTTCCCATGTTGAGCAACCCAGCAGACCTTCTAGCCTTCTTAGTCTTCTTGGCCAGCAGTGTCTTCAATTCATCCTGCCCCTTGGATAGGTTCAGGATCAGCTCTTGGAACTGTGCATTCTGTGCCTGGAGATCCTTAACTGATTGTTCAAGAGCCATTGCTGAAATAAACAGCGAGAAGATGAGAACTCTGTGCACAATTATAAACCTGTGATGCAATGATATGGGAATGCATATGCAATGTTTTCAAGGACCGCAGGATTTAAATTTGCTTAAACAAACAAGAAAGTAACTTTTTATTAGTAATAACTTGTTTTGCCTTTTAGGCTTACAAAAATGAAAACGAAATAAGTACAAAAGATGGGGTTTTAAGTCTCCCATGGACGTTTCCTCTTTGTGTTGAGGTATGAGTTGAGGTTTCGTTCCTCATGAAGTAGCTTTGTTAGCTCTAGGATCCTTGCTTGGCTTGCTTTGTAATGAGCCTCGAAAGTATCCCTTTGCTCTTTCAGTTGGATCCATGATCTCTGCAAGTCTTCCATATCAGTAGGCATGTCTGGGTGAAGGATGGTATAAGTTGTGTCTCCTTCAGCAACAGGTTCCATGGTAACTGGTAGGATGGCAGGATATGGCATCATGAGTGTCTGAGCACGAAATCGTACCCATCTGAGATAAGCCTCCATAGGAATGGTGTACTTAGGCTCCAGTGTCTTGCTGTCAATCCTGTTTACCTTTCCCCAAGCTCGGATGAATCTCTGACGGTAACCCTGAAAATCGTTGTCGTAATCAAACACAATGCCCTGAATCAACATGTCATGTGGACCATCGCTCCGGGCGTAACCAAACTGTCGTAAAGCTAGAGATGGGTTGTGGGTGATGCCTCCTCTTATGCCTAGAAGTGGCACATTAGGAAACTCCCCACAACGGTCAATGATGGTGACATTCTCCATAGATCTGGAGCACCAATGGATGTCTGAGTGAGAAAGTGACATGATCCTCTTGGACCATCTGAACCCTTGCTCATTCTTCATTACTGAGCGAGGAAGGTGAGAAATAAACCACCTAGAAAGTAAAGGTATGCAGCACATCAAAGTTCCTCTTGCCCTTGTAGTACGGGTGTGAAGAGAATGTAGGATGTCTCCAAGTAAGGTAGGCACTGGATTGTGACTCAGGAATATGTTGATGGCATGAACGTCTATGAACTGATCAGGATTGGGGAACAACACTAAGCCATAAATCAATAAGGCTAAGATCTCCTCAAAAGCATCGTAGCTCATAGCCTTCAAGAACATTTGGGCTTTATCCACTAATACCTTGGCAAGAATACCTTTAACTCCACTTCTCGTCTCTAGAACAATGCCAGACTTCTTCAGATGTAGAGCTGCAGCAATAACTTCTGGTTTAAGCTCCTTCTCTAAGCCTGTGAATGGCTTCTGATCAAGAACAGGTATACCCAGAAGTTTAGAGAACTCCTCCATGGTTGGAACCAGCTGATAATCAGGAAATGTAAAGCAATGGTGCTTAGGGTCAAAGAACTGAAACAGCACACTCATCATGTCTTCACTGAACCCTGAAGTGACTAGATCCAATAGGTGACCATGTCTCTGGACGAACTGGGAATGATCAGACACTTGGGAAACCAACTCTTTGAGCTTGGGAGGTATCCCTACAAAGTTGATCCTGATGGTGTTTCTACGAGCAGAAGCCATGACCTGCAACAAAGAACAAAAATAAATCCCTTGGTCCTTGAAATGGTTAGGGAAAATGATATGCTCATGATGCATGATGATGTCATGATGTTATGTTCAATCACAAACATGTGGCACACACAAACAAGTCACACAATTGCCCTAGGTTTAAAGGCTTGCATGAGGTTTAAAGGTAAGTACCCTCCCCTGAAGTTAGATGGTTCATCCTGTCCTACAAAAGTAACCGGGTTCTAAGGGATCTCAATATCATTGATCCTTCACAAGGGTGGTTGATCAGAAGGCAACTTACTTGCCAACCAAAACCCTCCAAGTTTAAGATCTCAATGAGCGTAGCATCGAGTGTCAACCAACTTCAGCCTGCACCAAAGCCGGTTACCTCACTACTTTCTAAAGGCCAAGATGAGTTAACTAGGGTTCTAAAAGTCAGTTAGTGCATTGACAACATATGGCAGCCTCAATATTATCCTCAACTTGACTTAAGGAATATAAGCACCAACCAAGAAGTCGCACTAACTATGGCCACCAGATCAACCGTATCGATATACGTCGTACAGTTTCCTTGGTCTATTGCCATTTACCTAAGGTACACTAGATCCGGGTTAGGACCTTTCACACATAAGAGCACCCCAACAATATAATAATAAAGCAAACAAGGCAAACAATTTAAAGTGATCTTAATTCCTAAGGGTACCCCTCTTAAATAGGTCCCCAGCAGAGTCGCCAGTTCTGTAACACGGTGGGAGAACTGACTTTAAACAATGTTGCGGATAGCAAGAGTCGCCACCGACTTTTATTTTATCCATAAGGAAAGGTTATAAAAGAACAGGAAAGACCTTAGAGAATATTTTGGGTCCGGGGGGTAGGTTATGAAAAGGGAAGGTGTTAGCACCCTTTTCATCCATGGTTATCCATGGGCTCTTAGGTACTTAAGCTCACTTTTGAATTGTTTTGAAAGTGTAGTGTGTGAATAGAAAATTTTCAGAATAGTTAATAAATAATCCATGTAAGGATGTGTTAAGAACTTGTTTGAAAACTTGTTGAAAATTTGTTTAAGTGTGAAACAGTTTTGAAGTGAGCAAGCACCTAGGAGTAACCTACCCTACTGTTTAAAGGTCTTTCTTATTCTTTATTCTTTCCTTTAGTAAGACTATCCCTACTATAATTGAGTAGGTAGTCCTTACTTTGGATGTTAAGGGACATGTGAGGGACAATTTGACTTTGAAGGCCATTGTGGGATGTAATAAGCACATATAAGGGACCATCATCATTTTTCGAAAGGGACTCGATTCGTAAAGGCAACCATAAGGGACTTTGATGATTTTTCTATTTGAGGGACTTGCTTTATACACCCCACTTAACCATTATTCGTAGGCAACTTGAGGGATATCCTTAGGAAGTGAGACGGCGATTAAAATCGACTTACGTGTGTGACGTGTTTATTTTAATTATCTTTACTTAAAAGTGATCTAAATTTATTTTAATATTACATACATGTTATTACACTCCCTAATTACTAACCATAATAATAATTAAATAATTAAACAACTTTACATCCAAGAAACAATTACAAAATAATAAGCAAAATAATTAAATAGTAAAGATAAATAAAATATAAATAAGCAATAATAAATAATAAAGGGGGTTAATTTTAAGTTTACTCGGCAAGACATCGCATCTTGTGCCTACGTATCCTTACGGGAGTGGAATCAGAGTAATCGTAGTTCCCCTCGAAAGGGAGGTTAGAGACTTCTTGACTGTGGTCAAGGTCTCACGGGGAATAAACGCATCTTATGGACACGCTTACATGGAGTGTAGAAACTCCAAATCTCTATGTTGAATTGTTAAGTTGTAATTAGGGTTAAATTAGGTTAGGGATTCCACGGCGGGAAACCCTAAAATGAGCGCGGCGGCTCTTTGACCTAATGCTAGGGGTAAAAGTTGTAATTTTGCCTGCGGCGAGGCATTTGTGAAAAATTTGGGTTTGTAGTTATTTTTTAAAAAAGATTAACTAATTATAATAAAACTGTTTAGTTATTAAAAAAAGGTTTGATTTAATTGGATTAAAAGACTATTAACTAATATGGCCTATTAGAAGATTAACTAAATAAATAAAACAAAAACTGGTTAGATTGTTTAAACGGTTAATTAACTGATTTATAAAATGTTGTTGGTTTATTTAGAAAAGTTAATTAATCTATTAATTAAATCAAAAAAAGAAAAAACTAAATGGGTGATTAAAGGAGGTTAAGTGTGGTTAGTGGCGATTAACGGTGATTAGCAGTGATAATCGTGGTGAGTGTGTGTGATTACGTTATAATACAAACGAAACAAAGTAATTCAGAAAACCTAAACCCCCAAATCGTCTCCCTTCTCCCTCGATCGCTCTCTTTCTCCCTCGACCGCTATCACCACTTTCAACCTGAAATCGTTTTCTTTGGTTGTTCCCTCAACCTGAAACACAAACAAAAACCGTCAAAAAAATCGATAATCTTGACATAAATCAATGGCTTACCGAGGCGAAGGTTCGAGTGGAAGCTTCGTCAGTTGGACTTGCGGCGGCTGGTGGTGGTTTCTGTGACTGAAGAGATAAGTTTTTGTTTCTTCAATATAGGTTTTATGATTTGATTTTGCGGTAGCTTCGATTCCTTTTGCGATCGTTTTTCTCGACCGCTTCCTCTTCTCATTCCTCTCTTTATATAGGCCTCTGAATGCAAAACAAATTTGGATGAGTAATGAATATTGACTTGAATGCTGATTGAATTTGATTTAGGGTTTCCGGATTGGGATGAGTCCAATTTGAAAACTTTCCCAATTCATCTGATTGTTGTAATGACTTATCAAATCTCCGATTTTGTGATTCAATTGGGATTGGTTTTGATTTGATTTCTGAATAGCATCTTCTATTATTCCACGAATATTCTTTAACGGTTATTTTGATTCTGAATGTGACCTGACAGGTGCGGGTGGCAAATGTCTTGGGCCAGAAGATGGACCAGAAGCCCAGAGGGGGAAACTCGTGTTTGATGTGCCTAGTGGGAACTTCCACGAAAAACTGGTGATGAAGAGCAGCAATCTCAAGTGTTCGCAGGGTATATTCCTTTCCTTTCAATCCAATCTCTATTCCTTTGGCTTTGTTTAACTTGAGGTGTTTCTAAACATTTTCGAGCTCGTCAATTAGCAATTCCTTTTCAGAGATTTTTCTAACATGATGCTAACTTGTTCAGAAATCCGTATTCTCTTCTGTGGAAGTGAGTTGCTTAAATGCTCCAGTTCATCAGTGACATCATCTAGTTCCTGACATCCATCACCAAGAATCTCTTCAATCTCAGAGGTTAACAATTCCCATTCTTCGGCAAGTGAATTGAGTGCAATATCTCTCTGCCGAAGCTTTTACTTTAAACATTGGTTATCATCAACAATAGTAAGCAATTCTTCTTGCACATCTTTCAATTTAGTTTCCAAATGCAATATAATCTCTTTCATTTATATTTCCTTCTGATGGCTACCATTGACTTGATATTGTAGTTGGGCAAGTTCTTGACCAAGGATTGCGTCCTGATTTTGTCTGCTCATCATGTCAGCTTATGAGGTCCCTACTGAGGCTGATGGAAGCTTAAATGCTCGCCTTTACATTTATACATTATACCTGTGGCAGTGTTGGTATGACCCTTAAACCTTTTACAACTTGATCACTTCCTCCAGAACACATATGTCTAGATGCTTTGTTGCCGAAACTGATGGCCGATATTGACTCCTCAACGTTGGACATTATCAGCCGGAACAGTTCTCATGCTGTGCCCATTCTTATACCAGAAAGAGGTCCTGTTACCTCCACCAGCACTTGCAACAACCCAATTCGCGTGATTCCACCTGACTGAAATGACTTGAAATCTAGGAGGAGGAGCGAAGCTATGGGTACAAGGATTGTTGGGTAGTGGGTATAATGTTTGTACTATTGTAGTAATTGGCTTGTCTTGAGTCTGGTAATAATCATGAATTTGTCTTGTAATTTCTTGGTTTAATATCATGCTTGGTAATATGCTCACAAATGTATCTATACGCTTTTATTTGTGTGTAGACATTCTGGTGACAACTCATAGATTTGGTTGTATGATTCTACAAGGTTGGCAGCTATGCGAGCGGTCTTGACGACGTACGCGGAAACAAACTTCTGAGAGCTGGTATGGTCTTTTAGATACTTCCCTTAGATCCCCCTTTTTTTATTCAGAATTTGTGCTGAAATTATCTCTGTAAAATTGGTTTGAAAATGTTCCATGAGCTGTAAAGAATCCTTGCCTTCTGTTTTGACATGTTTTGTGGACAAGTTGAACAAACTTCCCTTTTCATTTTATTGCGTCCAAAACATGTCTACGGATCCTCTTGAATGTCTTGATTATGCTTTGTTATTGCTGATCAATTCTCAAATTCTTGCCGAGACATAATTAATCTTGTGATATTGAATGGTGTTGTCAGGCCTAGGACATATGTTGGATCATGTTTAATTATCGTGAGCAAGGTTACCCTGTTTTCTTTAGTTTTTTAAAACCAATTTGACAGGTTGCAGAAAAGGACAGGGTGCATTCATTGCTCTGGGTTTCATGCAGTTGCGGGAGTTGAGATGATTGGATGAACTAGACAGGGTCCGCTATTGTCGTGGCCGTTTTGCTGCTGTGATTCTCCTTATCGTGTCCTTAGTCCTCTCAGGTGCTTGTAACACATGGGTTGATGGAGCCGGAAACATGATGCCAGAATCTCATAATGTGAGTTACGGTTGCGAGGTTTTATTTGTTCTTCTCTTCTGAAACCGTCTTCCTTAACTTTCCTCTGAAATTATATTGATTTGTTGAGTATTGTTGAAGTATTCAGAGTAATCCTCATTGTTGCAGGTGGTTTAAGGTTTATGGCTGCCAACTGATTTCCTTTTGCGTCTCCGGGGATCATTCAAGGTGTTTTGCTTCAATGCCGATTTGTAAATTTGTTAAGTCACCGCGGTCATTCTGGGAGCACATTTGCTGCTTAATTGCGGCATATTTCAGTTCAAATGGCTTGTGCAACAAATAAGGTCCGGAAGCAATTACAACGCAGCTTATCAACCGAAGAGTTGCGTCTCAAAGTGAAGCAACTCGCGTGATCTCCTGTTCAAAGTTCTCTCTGAATGAAGGGAAATAAAAATCCTTTCTGATGCTGTGTACTTTTGTAGCAAGATTAGCAGCTCACTAATGATTGAATTCATGGTTCCTAGTAGTGCAATGGCGATATTGAAGTTTTGAAGCAGAAAACCCAATAGGAACCAAGGAGGCGTCGTTGGTGATCTTCCCATACCACATTTTTGGATTGCGAATGATTGTTTTAATATTGTAATTGTCGATGACTTATAGACTTTGTAATAAGATGGAGATTTTTCTTTACGAACAACAGCTCATACACCCAATCCCTTTCTTATTCTTAATATATGAATACTTCTCCTAGGTGATCTTACATCCCCAACTTGCTTTACGTTCCATCTTCCAATCTCATCATTATATCGCGTTTCAAATAAAATGTGAGTCCACCTCATCTTGTCTTGAATAACTGTAATGGTGAATGGTGCCTTGAGACCTTGCAACTTGGATGGTAGCTAAAACAAATAATCTAATTTTGGGGTGTTTATTTTAATTATCTTATATTAGCACATTTTAAAAAAAAAAAGTCTTGTATTGTGAGGGCAAATTTTGGGGTGCAACAACAGCAGGCTTTGGTTCTTCTTCCAAACCAGTATAGACAGGTTGATCCTTAATTTTAATGTTCAAAATGTGAGAATATTCTTCCAAGGTGGGAGCCAACTGGTAGTCTTGAAAAGTGAAACACCGGAGAGGCGCATCATAGAATTGAGCCATGGCATACAAGGCCCAAGTATCAACCCTAGAGTGGAGAAGATCAAGTAGTTTCCCATGTTCCCCTTGAAAGTTGATCTTGATAACTTTCGGCACGTCAATCAGAAGGTCTTGAATTGATTCCAATTTTGGTTCCCTAAACTTTATGGAATTTGTGCTCCTCTTTCTTATATCAGCCATTGAGTTCACCAATACCTGAGATAATCATAGCTTCTTAAGTCTCTTGATATGCAAAATGATATGTAATGCAATGTTTTATGAATGCATATGACAATGGAACAACAAGATCAACGTCACAAATCCTGCAAGGCAAGAACACAAGGTATCTTTCCATAGGGTGAGCAATCTACTGGTTCGAGAGGGCGTTCCAAAAGGCTTTTCAAACAAAGTCCTATGCACTAACCCTCAAAAGTTTCCCATCATAACGACTACTCGTAAGACGGTACTCCTTTCAAAAAGGATGAACACAGCGTCATGTTTTAGTAACCTTTGGAATAAGGTTCTACAAAGGTCCTCAGAATCGCGGACTCCCAAGTTGAAGATAAGAACGTCATTACGACTACACGTAAGACATAATTATTCCAACGGGGTCTCATCTGAGCGGTGGAATTCGATCCAACTCAACGAGTCCTAAGTCTCGCAAATCAGAAAGAAACCACCTCCTAACTTAGTGCATACTTGAAAGCTCGGGTAGAAAGCTTTATCCTCACAACCCAAACCAAATGAACCCAACAAGTTAGAAAGAAACATAACCATAAAATAAATAGCAAAACAAATAAAGCACAAATGCGACAAACAAAATAGGCGCGGCTTGCTAGGAGTCCCCAGCAGAGTCGCCAGCTGTCGCTACTCGAAAAATGCATCGCGCAACGACGGGGAGGCGAAAAAGATAGACAGAAGAGTCGCCACCGAACTTTATTTATCCCATGAGGGGAAAGGAAAATATCGAGAAAACCTTAAGAAAGAAATGGATAAGATGGTCTCGCAACCAAGAACGGGTTCGGAAGCCGGTTATGCGAGGGGAAGGTATTAGCACCCCTCGCATCCATCGTACTCGATGGGAACCTTTTGTTTGTCGATGTGTGAATTTATTTGCTTAAATATTATGTTATAAAAGTGTTCCATGGGGTAAAAGAAGGGTTAGAAACAAGAAAGTTAGGAGGAAAGAGAGAACGGGGAAGAAAAGAGAAAGAACAGACTCGGTAGGACTTCGCAGTCCTATGCCTACGTATTCTCAATAGATGTGAGAAAGTCAGAGTCGACGTAGTTCGGGGAACTACAGGTATGGGGGGAAAGTGCTCGGCAAGGATTGTGGCCCTTGTGCCTACGTATCTTTACTTGAGAAAGTAAAGAATCAGAGCAGCCGTAGTTCGGCCTACGGTGTGTTGATGTTTTTTATGGATGATGCTATCGTGCACATTCTAGTAGTTAGGTGTTTTGCTGCTCGCTCGTTGGAGACTTAGGAGTTACCTGTTTGCGGTAGAACGGACGTAACATATCCTTTTGAAAGATTGATTAGTTTTCGCCACGCGGGGCAAGAAGTCACGTTTGATTGATTGGATTGTTTTTTAGGGGGCGAGACAGGTCCTCGGATAGTAACCCCTACGGGTAGTACCCAATTCGTTATCTCAAAGTTTTTGTTATAAAAGGTGTGGCGAACGAGGCGTCTTTGTATTGAGAGACGAGCGTCGAAACCACCCTCACTACAGTGGGCATCCCTATGCTCGGAGAAGAAGAGGTCTACACCCAATCCTCTCTCTTTAATTCAATGCAAAGAGAACTTCATTCTCTTATTAAATATGTTTTTGGTTTTGAATGGTAAGTGCTTTGCGACAGAGAACCCTACGGTAAACGTCAGCACTCGGGATAGGAGAAGGCCTACGCCTAACCACTCCACGACCATTCAAGTTTTTGTTATAAAAAGATTTTAAAATGCACTCGGTACGGGACCAAGGTTTTTAGGTAGCAAGGATTGCGGGAGGAAGTTGTGAAAGGAGATGGCGGAAGAAGTCGCGTCTTCGTATTGAAAGACGAGTATCGAGACCACCCTCACTACAGTGGGCATCCCAACACTCGGAGAAGAAGAGGTCTACACCCAATCCTCTCTCTTTAATTTAATACAAAGAGAAATCAATTTATTATTGAAAGTATACTCGGTACGAGACCGAGGTTTTATGAGGAAATGTTGGAAGCGTCTTCGTATTGAAAGACGAGTATCGGGACCACCCTCACTACAGTGGGCGTCCCAACACTCGAAGAAGAAGGGGACTACACCCAATCCTCTTATTTTAATTCAATACCAAGAACAGTTATTTTTGAGAAACGTTACAAGATACAACGCGAGCAAACCCTAATAGAGGGTCAACTTTCAAGTAAGTCCAGGCTCTTGAAAATCATCAATGATTTGAAATGTTGTTTTATTAAATGAAAATAATTAAAAATATAGTTAATTTGCAAAAAGAATGGATCAAGAATAAGTAAGTATGCAAAAAAATATTGATTTTGGAAATTATATAGTTAAAACAAATAAATAAATTAAATGAAATTAGGAAAAAAAGCAAGAGGTGGGAATCGAACCCGCCTCCCTTTGGTTCAAAGTCAGCAATCCCAACCACTAAGGCACCAGGCGCGCGTTTGATATGGAATAGGGGGGAAAAATATAAAAGGGGAGAAAGGGAAATATAAAGGAAAAAATAAAAATAAAAATAAAATAAAAATAAAAAAAAAAAGAAAAAAGGATGGTTTTGGTCCACGGCAGGACTCGAACCAAGGTACAGAGGGATGTAAAATGCAAGGCCTTACCGCTGGGGCGGTGATACTTCCAATAACTATCTTGGCAAGAAAAATATACATAGCAAACAAAGATAGCTGCTGGGTAAAAAAAATATAACAACTTCAAAGCAAAAACGAAAGTTGTCCAAAGTACTTCAAAACTCCATGGAATTGAGTAAAGTTTGAGCCTATCTCGCATATTATTTACTGATGAACACAAAGGTGTTGCTCAAATCTTCCAAATCGTGTTTGTAAAGTAAAAACGAATGAAAACGCAAGAAGAGTTATTGAAGGGCATGGAGGGAAACCAAAGGCTATGACTGATAGAAATATGAACAAAACAAATCCAATTATACTTGCGAATCAAAGCTTATGGATTAAATTTAAATGAACACAAACAGCTTTTCAATGAAACAAACAATGATCACCAAATTGCATATCATAGGGGTAATCCACAACAGACCTTAAATCCCCAAACAAAAGCTAATATCCAAATCCAAGACAGCATTGTGTACATCATTTAAATTGCGACTAAATCATGATTTCAAAATATACTAACAAGTAAGCAACCACTGAATTTTGACAGAATCCCCTCACAGTAATTCAAACAGGATTTATAACTTCAAACCAAACACAAAGTAAAGTACATGTACAGCAGAAACAACAACTTCAACAAAACCAAATGATAATCGTATGTGCAGCCAACAAAATAACAATAGCACAGCAGCCCTGCTGTCAACTTGTTCTAAAAAAAAAACTTGCTAACCTACATGCCAATCAAATAGCAAAGCCTGGCTCTGACTTCAGCCCAAGGCATAACTCAAACAACAATTCTGCTACAAATGCAAGCTTTAAGAACTGATGCTACTATGCCTAACAAACAGCAACAGTATGCATTCAAATCCAAGGCCAACATGAAAACAAGACACTTAATGGTTCTCTTCTTGGACTAACAAAATTCAAGCAATAATGCAAGATGTCAACAGCAGTAGTAGCATTAAATTCAAACCTCAAAATAGCAATATATTAACAATCTTCAAGCAGTCAATCCAAATGCCAAATTAAAATTTTGTGCTCAACCATTACATAGTATTGGAAGTGTATAAGGTGTGGTTTTAATGTAAAAGTGAGTGTGTGGGAGAAGCAATGTGGCCTGGTTTATTTAATCATTTGTGGCAAACATGTGAACCTGCTCTGACGAGCCAAACCAACATAACAGCCAGCACACTTGTTATTAAACCAGGATCAAAGTGTTAATTGCCAATCCATCCTTAAGAACAGTTTGATGACAGCAACAGTATTAAAAACAAGTAAGATATTAGCAATGGCAAGCATACATATTATTCTTGAGTACAAGATGATGGCAGCAAGCAAAAGCAACCAATTTGGCTTGATTACATCACAATAAACAGCAGGTTGAAACAAACCAAAACCAGGCAGGGATTCAAAATGTGCTACATCCTAACATTATGTCATGAAAACCAAGATAAGCAAGTCCAATCGACCTTAATACTGTCTCAACCAAAAAACAATATTTCAAACAAACATCCTGCCAATGCTGCAGACTTCAAAACATCAAACCAAAGTGAACAATCAGAATACCAAGTATACTCTGCTACAAGAAAAACTAGGTCAGACATGTGACGACATCAAAGAAAGTAATCAAACACAAACAAACAAAGTTGATGAGACAGAGTAAACCAAACCATCTATCATGAACACAACCATACACAAAGCACAAACAGTCCTGCACATCACATTCTCATGGTTGGAAATTAAATAAAATAAGCTCTTTGCAAAGAAAGAATCTAAACTGAGCACAAGACTTGACATAACCCAAACTTACCTAGTCAGCAGCAAAAACAAAAGAACTAATGGCTAGCATTTTTTAACAATCAGTTCAAAACCAAAGCAACTTAACAAAAGCCAAATGGTTTAAATCAAAACATCATTGCAAAGTGGACAGGTTCAATAACAACCAGGTTCAAGGGTACCAAAGAAAATAAACAAGCCAACAGACAAAACTGGACATAAATGAATGCTGTCCCAAAGCAATAAAGGACTGATTCACAAAATAGAGAGTTAACAACAGGCTCATGGTGTCAAATTAGTGTTGGATCTAAACATAATCAATACTCAAACAAAATTGGCAGAACCCCTTTAAAGCAAAAAAAGAAAGAAAAGAAGGACTGTCATCAAAGTGATGCTCTCCAAAACCCTAAATGTTCTACTAATCAACACGTGCTCCAACAGTACAACAGAAAACAGGATAAATACCAAATGCTAAAAACAAATCGTTTAGTCAATCCAACAAGGGATTTAAGTTCCAACAATCAATAACCACAGCTAGACAATGCCTCATATAGTAGCATGAGCAAACAGAGGTTACAGCAAGTTGGCTCAAAACAGAATTGATAAAGCAAGTTATGAACTCAAACCTAGTAGTGCTTTAATCATACAAGACTTAACAAAACTCAGAACAGTTATCCAACATTCAAAACACACATGCTCAAAATAAATTAAGATCCAAGCATAAATAGCTGTGACATATTCACTCTTCTCAAGCATTTGAGAAGTCAAACAAACTTAATAAAAACAAAGCCCTAACATGGTGTATGCGCATAGTAAAAACAAAAAGGGTTCAAATCTTCATACCTTGTAAAGAGACTCAACAATCAAAGAAATTTGAGAGATCTTCCTTGCTTACAGCTGCACACCGTTTTCTGGTTGAGAGAAAAAACAAAAGACCTTAAAGGGAGCTCCAAGTTTTCTTCTGATATCCTCTCCAAGAGAGTGGCCGCTAGGGTTTCTTTGGTCCCTCTTTATCCTCTTTATACTCTCGGATTTAAAAATCAAAATTCCCCCTTTGCTGAGCTCTTTTCGTGTCCTGTTGTGAGGTACCAGCACAGACTAGGGTTTGTAGTGGCTGATGTGCTTGCCCATATTGGTGAAAGAATCAGAGAAACCCAGGGCTAGTATCTGTGGGTGTTTGGCCTTGAAAAGGAAAGATGTGGTACACTTTCACATGGTTAGACCATTTCCCTCCCATCTTGCAATTTCAAACGTAACTCATCCAATACACTTCTATCATCAAAACCAAAAACAACAAATTAATCCTTGCGAAAAGGTGATCAGGATTGAGCTTTGTTTCGTCCAAAATGGTGAGGTCTTGCCCTATCTTCTCTTCTTCACGCACGGCCAAAATGCTTCAAGCTTGCCCAGCCATATGGAATGAAGTAAGATACTTAACAAAACTGGGGTGGGATAATCACTGGATGTATCACCACCCCAGTGGTTAAGTCATGCGCCTGTTTACCATACACTCACGAGTTCGAATCTTGGTGTGAGCAAAATCCACCACATTTTTATTCATGCGCCTTTATTTTCAATGCTTTAAAATATATAGTTTTCCTTTTCATTGTTGTTCACAAATGTGCGCCTGGCTGAGTGGTAAAGGTGAGGGGTGTGGAGCAAGAGGTGGTGGGTTCAAACCCCACCTTGTGCATTTGTCTCAATTATTTTTTTACTTAGGAAAATGACCTCCCTATTCTCCATATATTTTGAATACACATTTTCCTGATCCCTGTAAAAAATGCAAATAATGATGTGTTATGCAATGCTTTTATGCCTTATACTGATGCAGATGAAATGAAACATATGCTAGAGTGGTTGGTCAAATTTGGGGTACAACAGGTTGAAATCGCAAAAACAATAAAACACTTCTTTTAGGAAATAAGCCGTAGTTTCCCGAACTATGTTTGCTCTGATCTTCCATACAGTGTGGAAGTACGTAGGCATAGGATGCGACATCCTAGCGAGCAACC
Organism: Lathyrus sativus; assembly: GCA_963859935.3. NCBI lineage: Eukaryota > Viridiplantae > Streptophyta > Magnoliopsida > Fabales > Fabaceae > Lathyrus > Lathyrus sativus. The sequence goes on along the minus strand of OZ012741.1, from coordinate 708,015,104 downwards.
TTCAACCTTTCCCCCGTAACCCTTCGTAGGCCGAACTACGTTGACTCTGATTTCTCATTCTCTGATGAGAATACATAGGCATAAAGTGCGATGCTTTGCCGAGTCATTTTTCTTTTCTTTCTCAACCAGCCTTGATAGGTAGATAGATTATAACTAACCCGTCCAAGTAAACAAACAAGCGTGGATCCCGTCGAGTACGACGGACGTGAGGGGTTCTAATACCTTCCCCTTGCATAACCGACTCCCGAACCCAGACAATGGTTGCGATGACCTTGTCTTACCCTTATTCGTCAGGTTTTTCCGATCGTTTCCTTTCCCGCTTTGAGGGATAAATAACGAAAGGTGGCGACTCTTCTGTCATGCCGGCACCTTATTTTCGCGCAAGCGACAGCTGGCGACTCTGCTGGGGACCGAACCTAGAATCTCTGGTTCTCCGGTTCCCTATGAGAGTCAATCCTAGCGCCTGTATGTTTGCTTGTTGGGTTGCATTTATTTATCGCATTTTTACTTCTCGCACTTTATTTCCCGCATTTTATTTCCAGTTTGATATGATTATCTGTGCTGCTGTGGGAGAGGGATGTTACTATGAGTGAGAAGCCGGACCTGGGCTTGAGTATACACCTAGATATAGTTGCGGAGAAGTAGTAGACGAACCTGTCTGCTGAGCAGGCACAGTTCCCTACGAAAATCTGCGCTCAGACGAGATTCTTGCAGAGGTGCTCCTTTCTGGTCCTGAGGATCTGAGGGGAGTCCAGACGTGAGGATTGTCGACTCTGAGGACCGATCATTTGGAAGTCAGCTAAGTGAGGCCTCTTCATGACTTGATGATGCCACTCCTTCTGGGAATCGTATCGTCACTCATGAAAGTCTGTGACGCTGACGACCGCATAGGATGCCGTACCTTGAGTCAGTTTAGGTCCATACCTGTGAGCGGGACTGGGTTTATTGCAGGAAACTTAGACCTTCAGACTACCTGGTTTTCTTGACAGTGAGTCAGTTACGTTGGTACCAGGGTTCTCAGTTGCAGACTCGTCTGTTCTGGATAGAGCAAGTTTGTGATCAAGGGATCTTATCATCGGGTGTATCTCTGTTCTTGCTAGAGCAGGTTCTGATCAGAATATTGTTATCAGTGGTTTGTTCTTGATAGGACATATTTTGAGTGGGGTCTGAAGATCTCATCAGCAGATGTTATTTGTTCTTGATAGGGCAGATTTTGAGTGGGGTCTGAAGATCTCATCAGCAGATGTTATTTGTTCTGGATGGAGCAGATTTTGAGTGGGGTCTGAAGATCTCATCAGCAGATGTTGTTTGTTCTTGAAAGGACAGACTTTGAGTGGGGTCTGAAGATCTCATCAGCAGCTGTATGTTTGTTCTTGATAGGGCAGATTTTTGATTTGGGGTCTGAAGACTTCATCAGCAGATATTTCTTGATCATACACCCGGGGTCCTTATTATTAGACGTTTGCTCTTGACAGAGCAGAATTTTGATCTCATGTATATGGTCCTGTCAGAAGGTCGTTCTCAGCAGATCAGATCAGTGGTCTTACACCGGGGTTTCCTTCTCATCAGTGACTGTTGACACAGAACCTCCACAGCAGTTACCCGGATATATTATTGCATGACTGCATTTGCATCAGCTTGCATATTCATGTTTGCATTCCATTAGCATGTGTCTGTGCTGCAGGCGCGTTTCGTACCCTGATTCTGGTGTCCCGAACAATATGAGATATTTTCTTCCATTAATGGATCCAGTCTTATCACTGCATGGACACTATGTTGGCACGTTGACACCAGAATTAGGGGTGATCTCCTAAACGTACAGACACCCATGGTGTTGTACCCCAAAATTTGCCCTACCTTTTCTCCATTTGGTTTATGTTTCATTTCATTGCATTAGCATATCACATTGCATGAGCATACCCAAAATTGTCCTACTTGTATGCATTTCTCATTTATACATCCTTCCATTCCTCATAGTCAGAAAATTCAAATGCTTTATGGTGGAGATTTACATGGAATCTTGTTCTTTTCAATTAAGGCATATTCATGCTCATTGGATTCAAGTGATAAAGTTCATTTGATTCATCAGCAGAATAGGTTTTAATTCAGTCAAAGGCACAAAATTGATTTGTGATTGGTTTTAAGACCTCTTTCCTAAGTGAGAATCCAAAATGGTGGAATTCGGTTCATGAGACTTCTTGGAGTCTAAATTCAAGGGCATGAATAGCCAACCAAGGCCCATTTATAACTTCAAGATTCCATACATTTAGCATACATTACACAAAGATTAAGCAAGAAGGACATTAGTTTTATTTTACAAGTCATGAAGCAAAATACCACAAGCAGAGGACAATGTTGAAAGTGACAAGGCTATTATGTGAACAAGGTTACATCAATAATTCTACAATATATTGCACATTAAAGGGGTTCAAAAACTACAAAAGGAATCTGTCAGTTTAAATAAATTCCCACTGTTTTTTACACTTGATGATTGATCCTGGTTTTCTTGAGAAATGGCATTCGCGTGAAGCTAGATTTCGAAGGGGCTTGGCTCTTTTGGTAATGAAGGATGGCACTGCATTAAGGCGACTATGTTTGTGTTGATCCTAATGTTGAACGGGAATACCTGAAAAAATCAATATACACATCAGTACACAATATAATGCAACCATGGCCACATTGCAAACTCACACGGTTCCAGCGTAAACTTACAAGAAAGAGCATACAGCCAGCAACGGAGGCCTCATGAGTCCCGTATGATATCAAAGCCGCGATTTGCACACGAAAAATCGTAATACCGTTTTGGGCACAGGGAGCAAAAGAGTAAGAAACGAAAACAGATGGAAAATACAGCAGCATGACAATTGAAATGGTGGTAAGAGTACATACTGCGTGATTCGCCGCATACATCCGGTATTCACAACGCACGACACCGGAAAATAACATATGGCTTTCCTTCTGTTTCTAGGAGCGAGTTCAGACCTGCAGGTGAAAACCAATCACGGTTCATTAACAGTCACATGATAACTTTGTTTTAAAGTTGTTATATACTTGCAAACAGTCCCACATCATCGGCGGTGCAAAAAGAATACACATGGTTCCGATGCTAGCAATAAATGATTACATTGGGCTTCAACCATTTCAACGATCTAACCATTGTCCTTTGTCGCAAACAAATTTTCCTGCGGAAGGAACAGCTGCAACGAACCTGCAACAACACCATTGGTGATTTGAACCGGTACCAATACAATAGAAAGAAAAATAGTCCAAAAAAAAATGAACCTCAACTTAGAGAGAGCATTAACACTCCTTCTGAGTGTTGCTGTTTCTGTCTTCCACATTACTTCAGCTGAAGATCCAGATAAATTCTTCAACTGGAATGTTACTTATGGTGACATTTACCCACTCGGAGTTCGTCAAAGAGGTATATTGATCAACGGATAATTCCCTGGTCCAGACATTCATTCTGTTACAAGCAACAACATCATTCACCAGCAGCACCTGTACATCACATCGGTATTCTCAATATCAGTACGGTCGCGACGGCAGTTGTCCCTGCATAATGTCAAGTTAAATCAAATTCAATGCAACCAAGGCTCAAATTATACAATAACATTCATGGTTTTGTGTTGAGTTTAACCTGCAGAATTAACCCCAACCAAAAGCTTGCTGCCTAAGCTTGAAACTTACTGTTGAAAAATGGAAGATGCAAAATAACCATGAAGCAAGAAGCCAATCATACGACTCTAAAAGCCCATCTTGATCATGGAAAGAAGCTTCCTATACCTGATGGAATCCTCATCAATGGTCGCGGCCCTAACAGATTGTCTTTCAACGTCGAGCAAGGAAAGACTTACAGGCTTAGGATATCGAATGTGGGATTACAACATTCCCTTAACTTCAGAATTCAGAATCACAAAATGAAGTTGGTAGAAGTTGAAGGGACACACACTCTTCAAACTACATACTCCTTACTTGATGTTCATGTTGGACAATCCTATTCCGTGCTAGTAACGGTTGATCAACCTTCTCAAGACTGCTACATTGTGGTTTCCACAAGATTCTCGCCGAAGATCCTTACCACTACTGGCGTTCTTCGCTATAGCAACTCTGCAGGTGCAGTTTCAGGTCCACCTCCTGGCGGGCCTACAATCCAAATTGACTGGTCCTTGAACCAGGCCCGCTCCATCCGGACAAACTTGACAGCAAGTGGACCAAGACCAAATCCGCAAGGATCATACCATTACGGCATGATAAACACAACGAGAACAATCGTACTTTCAAGTTCAGCTGGACAAGTGAATGGAAAACAAAGATACGCGATCAACAGCGTGTCTTATGTTTCCCCTGACACTCCTCTTAAGCTAGCTGACTTCTTCAAGATATCAGGTGTTTACCGTCCGGGAAGCATCTCTGATAGACCAACCGGCGGTGGTATATACACCGACACTTCTGTTATGCAAACTGACTACAGATCATATGTAGAGATTGTTTTCCAAAACGACGAAGACATTCTTCAGAGCTATCATCTTGATGGCTGCTCTTTCTTTGTGGTTGGTATGGATGGAGGACAGTAGACAACTTCTGCACAACCGTACCGACAATACCCTGCTGCAAACCTGTTACACACAACAGCCTGCAAAACAAAGCAGCCAGCCCACACACACTACCCTGCAAAAACAAAACATCCAGCCCACACACCTGCAGAAATCGTACCATGCTTGCTACAAATCCACTCCACACCAGACCAACAAACAAAATCCTGCACCTGAAAATGACTTGACATCAATAATAAGACAATTTTGAAAAGAAACTTAAAAGAGGAAGAAAAACAGCAAAAAGAAAAAGGAAAAAAAATAATAAGAAGGTTGATGGTCTCGTTCAGAATATAAAATTCACTGTGCCCTTGTTCCTCAGCCTCAACCTTGAGTCCATACCTTCATCCCCACAACTTCCTCAAAAAACTCACTTCAAAAAAATCTGCACCTTTTTCTTTTCAAAATCACACCATTATCACCACACTTCATAAACTACCGCCATGATTCCGTAAACTTCAACATGCTTAAACACTAGCATACAACTACTCAAAACTGCCAATATCTCACCTTCGTATCACTATCACCAACATCTTCCACCACCTTATTTTTCTGCAACACAACGCACCACAGCAGCTCCCGTTTCTCCTTCGTGACAAAACAACAACCACCATACGTACCACTTGCATAACAGACTCTCACACCTCCATTTTCTATCACACCATCCCACCATATCTCCACTAACCGCAAACCAGCCGCTGCTTCACTCTCCCCAACACTTCGCACCATGACAAACAACCACTTCGATAAAACTGTGACATTCATCTCCCGCCGAAGCAACGACAACAAAGTAAATGGTTGAGATATCTTTACTCAACTGCGGTTCAGATCGAGCTTTTGAAAATCGGTGCAGCTGAGTTTTGTTAAGGTGTTTTAGTATTGGGCTTGTACTGATTAAACCCTAGCCGCAGATACAGAGAAAAACCCTACACCTAAAATCTGCAGCCAACCTCAACCTCTTTGCAACCCAACCTTCATCATTTTTCTCTGTTCGTCACCAACCTCCTCTCTTCAAATAAAATAGAGTAAAGAACACCAATGTGAAAATCTCAGAGGGAACCTTCAAACCGAAAATTCCTTAAGCTCACCTTGTTCTTCAGCAACATGAAATCTGCAATGAACAACATCTCTGACCAAGAACCAACAACCATTACCATCTTTAACTCCAAACTCCACCGTTAAGTTTTCCTCAGTTACTTCTCTTCAACATCCAAGGCGAACCATTCAATCTTCGATACCCTAAACTTTCAACCATAGGAACTCAATCATCTCCAGCTGGCATCGCTCTTCAAACATTCGAAATTCACCACAACAAAACCTGCTCTTCAACAACAACTTCAAAACCTTTTCACAAACAGTTGGTGTGCACATATACACTTCAATCCAACCCCTACTTTGAAGCCCTCTTCAACACACCAGTAACACCTCTGCGCCATCACCCTCACCTCCATTCGAAATCCATTAACGAAACCCCAGACAACCCATACAGTTAACCATCTTCATCGTACCACCTGTACAACCTTCTTCTAACCGAACACACCAAAACTTTCCTCCATTTTCTTTTCATAAACCCAGTTTCGAAACCCTTCCGCCGCCGTGGAGTCGCACGAACAAGAGCTGCAAAGATGATGTTGCGGGATCGAGAGGAGAGTGAGATAGAAGGAACTGAGATCACGCGAGATTGGAAGCAAATGGTACGTCTCTTCGCTATGATTTGGTTTCTATGGAGTTTGATCTGTTATTGATCAATATCCACCATCTCAATTTGGATAACACACCCCTGTTTCGTTTTTTCTCAAAAGAAAGTTGTAAATAATTTTTGTTAGTTTTCTTTAGATTTTTAAAATGATTATTAAAGCAGTTCTCAAGTATTAGTTTATTTAGTTAATAAAAATATTTTTTTTTCTAAAAAAACTTTTAATTGGTAAATATATTTCCTAGCTATTTTATTTAGAGTTTTTATTAACTTTTCTTTTAAAACTTTTTATATATATTATCATTATTATTATGTATATATATATATATTATTATTATTTTTTTAGTTTCTTTTAGAATTATATATTATATTCTCTTTTGGAAGTTTTAGAGTTTAGAATATTTATTTTATTTTTAGAGTTGATTGTATTCTTCATTTATTATTGAGCATTTTGTCCCATTTTCATTTGTTTTGGTCGATGACGACACTTCCGTAATCCATTACCAGTCAAATTATTGATGAATAATGTTGGATCTGAGACCACCTTTTTTCTCTCCTCGTTTCTTGTCCCGATTCGATTCATTGACGCTATCAAACCATCTTCAATAAAGGAATCGAGTTATATTCGTTTTGAATTGAAAAAAAGAGGATTAAGTGTAGACTTTCTCCCTCTCCGAGTGTCGAGATGCTCACTGTAGTGTGGGTGGTTTTGACACTCGTCTTTCAATGCGAAGACGCTCGTATTCTTCGCACTCCTCCATATCCTTCTCTCATAAAACCTCGGTCTCGTACCGAGTTTACTTTCAATAATAAATTGATTCCTCTTTGTATCGAATTAAAAAGAGGAGATTGGGTGTAGACCTCTTCTTCTTCGAGTGTTGGGATGCCCACTGTAGTGAGGGTGGTCTCGACACTCGTATTTCGATACGAAGACACGACTTTATCCACCACCCCTCCTGTCACAACAATTTTCACACCTAAAACCTCGGTCCTGTACCGAGTGCATTTTCAAATCTTTTCATAACAAAAACTTGAATGGTCGTGGAGTGGTTAGGCGTAGGCCTTCTCCTATCCCGAGTGCTGACGTTTACCGTAGGGTTCTCTGTTGCAAAGCACTTACCATTCAAAACCAAAACATCTTTAATAAGAGAATGAAGTTCTCTTTGCATTGAATTAAAGAGAGAGGATTGGGTGTAGACCTCTTCTTCTCCGAGTGTCAGGATACTCACTGTAGTGTGTGTGGTCTTGATACTCGTCTTTCAATACGAAGACACCTCGTTCGCCACACCTTTTTATAACAAAAACTTTGAGATAACAAATTGGGTACTACCCGTAGGGGTTACTATCCGAGGACATGTCTCGCCCCCCCCTAAAAAACAATCCAATCAATCAAACGTGACTTCTTGCCCCGCGCGGCGAAAACTAATCAATTTTTCAAAAGGATATGTTACGTCCGTTCTACCGCAAACAGGTAACGCCTAAGTCTCCAACGAGCGAGCAGCGAAATACCTAACTGCTAGAATGCGCGCGATAGCGTCATCCATAAAAAACATCAACACACCGTAGGCCGAACTACGGCTGCTCTGATTTCTCATACCAGATGAGAATACGTAGGCACAAGGGCCACAATCCTTGGCAAGCACAATTCCCCCTATCACCCGTAGTTTCCCGAACTACGTCGACTCTGACTTTCTCATATCTGTTGAGAATACGTAGGCCTAGGACCGCGAAGTCCTACCGAGTCCGTTCTCTCCTTTCTTCCCCCCGTTATCTCTCTTTTCCCCGTTTCTAAACCTTTCCCTTAACCCTTTTGAAACACGCTTCTTATAGCATAATATTTAAGCAGATAAATTCACACATCGACAAACAAAAGGTTCCCATCGAGTACGATGGATGCGAGGGGTGCTAATACCTTCCCCTTGCATAACCGGCTTCCGAACCCGTTCATGGTTGCGAGACCATCTTATCCATTTCTTTCTTAAGGTTTTCTCGATATTTTCCTTTCCCCTAATGGGATAAATAAAGTTCGGTGGCGACTCTTCTGTCCTTTCTTTTTCGCCTCCCCGTCGTTGCGCGATGCATTTTTTCGAGTAGCGACACATGGCATTAGCATAATTCATCTTGCATGACAGAAGCCGGGGCTTGTCTTCTAACCCTTGTGTTTGCAGGTTTGACTCAGAATCGAGCAACTCAGACTAATGGAGCAGGTACAAGCTGAGTTGGGGAGAATCCAAAGCCAGCTGGGGCAGGTCATGAATGACATACAGGCAGTGCGCCTGGACCAGCAAGTACTCAGAGAAGAGAATCAGCAGCTGCAGAATCAGTTGAGCTTTCTCATGGGAGTGGTGAGAAGTATGCTAAAAAAGGAGAGTGGTCAAGCACCCAAGGAGGAGACCAAAGTGTTTCCCCCATTGCCGTCAGTGCCGCCTGTGCTGAAGCCAAATGGACCTCGTGGATCCTCTACACAGCATGAAGCTCAAGACCGGTCTCGTCAGCAGCCGCGTCGGGCATCTCAGAATAACTCTGAAGGTTATAGTCAAAAGAAGAAGCTACTTGATAGGGCTGTGGACCCAATACCCGTGAGTTATGCCCAGCTGTTGCCACTGTTGGTTCAGAACCGTGTTCTCAAGCTTCGGACCTCAGATCCACCAGGTGACGTGTCACCAGACATTGATTTCAGCACACGTTGTGATTTCCACTCAGGAGCACCGGGGCACCATGTTGAAACATGTAAGGCTCTCAAGAATAAGATTCAAGACCTTATTGACTCAAGAACAATTAGGCTTGTGCCGGGCGGCATGAGAGCATCGGAGAAGTTTATCCCGTACCCCGCAGGAGAGGTGAATGATTCCACTCCTTTGCCTGAAGCTGAGAAAGATCTTGAATATGTCCCGCGACTTTTGGTGACTGAATCGCCTCGCTCGCAGTTTCTACCTGGATCAAGTTCAAGGACGCAAACGCCTAAACAAGGGACCGTTGCCATTCAGAAACGACGACCTCTTGCTCCTGGGCGGAAAGAATACCAACACCAGGATCACAAGAGACCTCGCAACCACTTAGAACAAAGGAATGCTTCTTTCCATCCAGTGCCTGTACCGTATAGCCAGATTCTTCCACAGTTGATTCAGAATTCTTTGGTGGAACCGAAAGCTCTCAAGCCCGTGCCAGAACCTTTACCCTCCAGGGTACAATCCTCATGCTCATTGTGGTTACCATGGTGGGTCTCCGGGGCATTCAACTGAAGATTGCAAGGCTTTCCAGGCGAAAGTGCAACAATTGATCGACCAAGGGTGTATTTCCTTTCCAGATGGAGTCTTGGTTGTGCGTGACAACCTCTCAGCTGTTTGAGCTCGCAGATTCAGAGGTTTATTTCCAGAGGTCAGTGATCCAGACAGGCAGACGTCCTCAGCATTGGCAGTCCTCAGACTTTTTACCATTTGCATTTGTAGTTTCTTTTCTGTTAGTTACTACTTGCTGTTAAACATTGTATGTTTCGAATGGTAATGTTAATACAGTGACTATGCATTTTTTCTGAATTAGTTATGTCGTTGTCACTCATTTACTGCATTGCACTGACACTTGCATTTTATTCACTTCACTTTATTACTATGATTAGCGATGAGTGGAGGGAGGATGATGAAACTGAATACTCATAGCCGATGATCGTATTGCTTTCAGATAAAACTTTGCCGATGATGTACAAGGCATTGTTTCAAATCCCCTAAACACCAGAGAGATAAGGAAGAGAATCCCTTGTTAACCACTTCGAGCCGAGAAGTAGGAGTTTTTCTTCGGACTTTTTAACCCTCACATCTTAACCCGGGGCAAGGTAGTTGTCAGTTGGCTTGATCGAGCATTCAAGTCTTGTAGAGGAGTGTTGTCCTTCGAGGACCAATCACATCATATTCCTCGCCAGAGGTCGTACCTCATCAACCACAATGGTTAAACCTCACCAATCAGGAGTGAGACAGTTACAAGCCTCTCGGATAAATCCAGACAACCAGTGTCGCAAGACTCGTTCCAAAAAAAGGGGGAATAAGAAAGCCCGCTAAGTAAAAAAGAAAAGCTAGAAAGCAAATACTTAGGCAAAAATCAGGGCATCCCGCTGGACTTCAAAAGAAAAATCGAAAAGAACTCAAAAGGAGTCAGTCCAGGCAAAAATTAGGGAATCAAAAGAATGAAAAAAAAGGGATTATAAAAGAGAAAAATCCTCAAACAAGGACAAAGTCGTGTAGATACAGACACCGAAAACGAAAAAGGAGTAACTGTCACTCCGAAACACCTCGTGAATTCTTTAACCAGTTGTTCCCAATGTTCAACATACCTCTCGAAGAGGCGAGCGCTCGAGCTAAGTTGACTAGACTTTAGGATCGGAGAACATCACGTAGAAGGGGTGGGTACAAATCATAATTTAAGCCGAATATCCTTTGTTTCACGAACCGTGAACCCGACCACGATACAACCCTTAAAAGACCTAATTGAGGCAGGGTTTATTCTGAAAGCGCATTATGATAAGGTTGAGTAACCTGACTCCTTCATGATTTGCTAATCATATCCTTATTGCATTTTTCACTGATTACATCAGCACTACGTTTGAACTCTTTGGTTCATTCGTCACTCACTAGCATGACACGTAAATGAGTGACAGTACAACATTTTTTCGAAATTTGCATGAACACTGCATTAAAATTACCATTCGTGAATAAACAATTTCAATTGCAGGTTGGTAGCTGATACGAAAGAACTTCAACAGGGAATAGTCAATCAGGACTGAATCGTCAGAGGTCTGGATCAGAATGGTATGCTGTGAAACCCTGAGAATTTGGGGCAATGACTTCCTGTGAATTTGGAATCAGTTTGTCTGAGGGCAAATCCCGGAGCATCAGTTGATTATAGGGCAGTTTATGCAAGAAGCAGTTGATCGGAAGTGAATCTTCTCGAGACCCAATCAGGGGCAGTTATCCAGAATTCTTGCGATTTGGGGGCAGATCCCTCCAGCGTTCAATCAGAGCATGTTGAGTCGCTCATCGCTCGTTCAGGGGCAAACTACTTCAGAGATATTGAAGCCGACCATGCTGAGAGTAGATTGGTGGAGGATGAATCCTTCTGTTGTGCAGATATTGGAGCAAGCCTTCTGATGATTGTTCAGAATGAATTATTCCCAAAAGTCGGATTGGGGCAAGTTGAATTGTACTGGGGCAAGTTGTTCAAACGAGTTTGTTCACCCTAGCAAGAATTGAGTGTCGGGGAGTCGTGTCCTTATCCTGCCAAAACCTGAGCCTTCTGAAGAAGCCTTGTGGTCATTGGATGGTTATCTTACAGCCTAACCGGTTACTTGGCTCCATGATTGGTAGCCTGTATTCCCTGTGTTGAGGCTGTTGAACCAGGATTGTTTCTCAGCAGAGATGTACGGTTTGAGGTTGTTCCCCCTGTACAGTTTGAGACTGCAGCAAATTGAGATGGCATTTACCCCTTATCAGATTAGGGTCAAGATTACCCTCAGCAGACCAGGATTGATATCCCCGAAGCGGGGCGAGTCCTCCTTCTCCAGCAGAGTTCAGTAGTCTCTCCTCCGCAGAATCTGAACGCAGAATAGTGAGCATTGACATGTCTCCCCACGCAGAGATGATTCTCTTCCCCAAGCCGACGCATCCTGAAGTAACGTCACCTCATCAGCTGAGTCGAGGGCCAAAGCTCGTATTGTCCCCCAGCACCGGGTCACAAGTGCAGGCTTCATAGAAATGTTCGGGTACCGAAGCTCGTATTTCCCCCAGTAAAGTCGCCGAAGCAGGTGCCTTCCCCAGCACCGGGTCAAGTGCAGGATTCGTAGGAAGCTGTTCATACACCGAAATATGCAGTAGCTGATGGTGCCAGACTGAAGTCTCCAGCGGAATTGAGATTCCCCACCAGAGCCGTATTCTCTAAGTCGGATGATTCCCTCTTCCCCCAGTAGAGTGTTGGAACAGCTGATGTTGTATTCCCCTGCAGAATTGTACTCTCCCCCGAAGTCAGATGATTCTTTCTTCCCCAGCGAAATTGAAATTCCTCATCAGAGTTGTACTCTCCAGTGAGGTAGAATGATTTCTCTCCCCGGCTGAGTCCGCAAACCCCCAAGTCCGCTGAATCCTTGGAAGCAGTTGGGACTATGAGCGGATGTTCCCTAACAGGGCGTTGAGCAGTTGATGCGGTATTTCCCCAGAGTCGTACCCTCTCCAGCGAAGCAGAATGATTTCTCTTTCCTCAGCCGAGTTTGCAGATGTCCAAGAGAGCCGAGTCCTTGGAAGTTGACCAGATCATGATTGGTTTTTTCCCCAGTGGAGTGTTGAGCAGCTGAAGTTGTTTCCCCACAAAGTGGTTATCCCCAGAAAAGTAGCCATGGCGGCCACGCAGTTTATTCTAGCAATTGATATCAGCAAGTCTGGTTTCTCGTAGAGCTTCGTCCCCTGCAGTAATCAACTGAAGTTGTTTTCCATGCAGCATTCCGCGGAAGATCAATTCCCCAGACTGAGTCCGATTGATATTGGCGTGCAGTTTTCTCCTCAGCAGGATGATTCCTCTATCCGAGTAGTTCTTTCTCCTTGACAGGAGAATTCCCCTTCGGCATTTATTTTGCTGACGGGATTGCATAGCATTGTGCATGATTGCATAGCATTTAGCATAAACGCATAGCATTTCCACCATGTGGGGCATGGCGCCAAAGCATATGCATCATAAACATGATCTAGGTTATTATCATTCTTGTTCTACAGGTGTTCAGCCGAAGGATCAGTTGCTCGGGATGACTCCTGACATTCTCCCCAACGAAGTCGTTTGCTCAAGATGATTTTTGAGATCCCCCAGCGAAGTCTTCAGTTCAGGACGATTCCCGGAATCCCCAACGGAGTGGAGGTCTTTTCCCCAGCAGGTGGTTGGCACTTCCCCAGCAGCAGGCAGGCAGATTGATATCCCCAGCCGAGCACGGCCATGAGTGGTAGATGAAATGTTTCCCCAAGCAGATCCTGAAGGATTGTCCAGCAAGCAGAAGTTTGTTTATCCCCGTGAGTTTGAGGACTTAATGACATGAGTGTCTTGTAGCCTGAAGGCTATGTTCCCCAGAAGGGTCGTTTCCCAGAGAGCCGTTCAGGGCATTTAGCGCATTCCCCATACAGAGTATAGCTGAGGATAGTGTGTTGATCAGCCTGATGTGCTGTGCTCTCCGGAGGATCCCGTCATCCTCAAGTGTAAGTCCAGATGAGATCGGCAGAAAATGCAGCTCCCTTGAAGGGTAGCTCTTCCTCAGCATAATGGTTACTCTCCCCGAGAGGATGATTCCTCTCTCCAGCATTTATTTTGCTGGGGCATTTCCTTGCATGATTGCATAACATTTACTCAAAAGCGTAGCATTCTGTTTCGCGCGGAGCATTACGCCCATTTTTCCAGCATTTGCATACGAAGCATGAACCAGGTGGTTACCGTGCTCTCGAACAGAAGTACTTGCTCCCCAGTAAAGTTGGTAGGAATCGTCTGAGTGAACTCTTTCGTTATTCTCCAGCAGTTGTTGAAGTCGTTTGGGTGAGCTCTCTCGTCTTTCTGCAGCAAAGTCTACAAGGTTGTTTGGGTGAACCCTTCTTCCTTTTCCCCAGTGAGTCGTCAGGATTGTTTGGGTGAACCCTCATTCCTCTCTCCTCAACAGAGTTGTTAACCTGGTGATTATGTCCGGTGACCCGACATGTTTGCTTTTATTTAGCAATGACTTGACAGGATGTCAAGAGAATAACAGCGTGATATGTTTGCTCCAACAGTGATGTCTAATCTGAAGATTGACTTCGTAAGCGCCTGAAGGCGATATCAGAAAGTTCCTGTGAGTTCAGATTTCCTTGTTGATGAATCAACGTGTGGCTGAAGACAAGGTTCCAAAGTTTGTAGATATAACAAGATGATCCGTGTTGGCCTGAAGACCAAGTCAGTTGTCCTGAGGTGATGATTGATTGCGATCAAGTGAATAGTGTTTCTTCTGACTGAAGTCGAAGATGTTTCTCCAGCTGAAGTGGAGTTTTTCCTGAAGGCAAAGTGTTTGAATCCCCGTAGAGTCATGAATGGCTCAGGATACCATTTCTCTGACTGAAGTCACAGATTTCCCAAGCTGAAGCGAAGGTAAGGTTATCCCCAAGGTCATGAATGACCTAGGATTCATTTTTCGGACTGAAGGCCGAAGTATATCCCTGACTGAAGTCACAGATGCTCTATAGCAGAGGTGGAGTTGCCTGAAGGCATATCCATGTATCCTTGAAGGCCAAGGACCATTTCTTCAGACTGAAGTCGAAGATACCTCCTGCAGAGTTGCCGACGGGCAAAGTTTACATCCTTGAAGGTCAAGGATGCTTATCTTTAGAAATACTTGAAGATATTTTCTAGCTGAAGCTGGAATCGCCGACGGGCAAGGTTTACATCCTTGAAGGCCAAGGATGCTTATCTTCAGAAATACTTGAAGATCTTTTCTAGCTGAAGCTGAAAGCGGCCAGGGGCCAGGGTTTCATATAGCTTTGATGTTAAAGTTCTACGGTGGGCAGTGTGCAGTAGTATTCGGATGTTCGTTATGGTGCTGAGGGTGAACCCCAGATCAGAGCATGCTTAGTTGAGTCTCTCATTCCCAGCGGAGCCATTTCAAATATGCAAGTGTACCTTTTGTTCCATTTACCAGGGGTGAACCCCATGTTAGATTTGTTCAGTGTTGTATTTTATCCGGCGGCGAGGTTGGATGTTTGTTCGACGGCGAGGTTGGATATTTTGTCCGGCGGCGAGGTTGGATGTTTGTTCGACGGCGAGGTTGGATGTTTGTTCGACGGAGAGGTTGGATGTTTGTTCGACGGCGAGGTTGGATGTTTGTTCGACGGCGAGGCTGGATGTTTGTTCGACGGCGAGGTTGAATGTTCGTTTTCAAATTATATTTTGTCCGACGGCGAGGTTGGATGTTTGTTCAACGGCGAGGTTGGATGTTTGTTCGATGGCGAGGTTGGATGTTTGTTCGACGGCGAGGTTGAATGTTTGTTTCCGACGGCGAGGTTGAGTGTTTGTTTGGCAGCGAGGTCAGACTCTTTAAATTCCCAGCAGAGATGATGTTTGCACGGCGGCAATGTCGAGTGTCTCTCAGAGTGTTGTTTGTCCGACGGCGATGTCAGATTTAGTTCTCCAGCGGCGATGCAGGGTATGTTGATTGTCCGACGGGTTGGTCAGATAGTTTAGTCTTCCAGCGGCGAGGTTGGGGGTTGTGGTTGTCTGAAGGCAATATCAGGAGAATTTAATGTGGATAACTGACGGCGATGTCAGATCAGTATGTCTCCAGCTAGTTGCAGGGCAGATAGCGTTGCAGTGTTCGAAGGTTTGTTCTCCGCAGAGTATCGTGTGCTCGTGCAGTTGGCAAATTTTCGGGTTTACCAGTATTCAACCGTCCCGCACCTTGATTGGCTGAGAGCCGTTCGCTTCTCACCCAGTCAGGTTCAAGCCGTTTGAATAGGGGCAGCTGTTGCACCCCAAAATTTGACCAACCGGTTCTCTTAGCTGGCTCATGGTTTAAATTCGTGTTCGCATATCAGATGCATGACATTTGTGCACAGACAGAGAATATCAGAGTTACAGTTTAGGTTTCGTCTATCAGATATTTCAGATCCAGTCTAGGTCATCAGGGTTTTATTTCGGGAAATTGTGCGCTCCTCGGTGATTTTCAGCTTGCACGGTGATTGGGGAATATTCTGATGCCAGGGGTTTACTGGTTGATTTGATCTGGTCGCACGCTCTTTTATGTTGGTCATTGGCCTCTGTTTGCATTTTTAGGGCTTAATAGACTTTTGTGGATTTTAAATAGGCTTTTAATCATTTTTAGGATTTAAATGGATTTTTAAACATTTTTAAATAGTTTAAATTTTTTTCTAGAGCTTTATAGATTTTTTTAGAATTTAAATAGGTTTTTAAATAGATTTAATAGTTTTAAATCATTTTTAGAATATAATAGATTTTAAAATTGTTTTTAATTGTTTTTAGATAATATAGAAAAAGTATAGTTTTAGTCCTTTTATTAATAATAGAGTGTGTTTTAGTATAGATTTAATCTTTTAATAGATTTTTTCTTTCATTAGTTTTAATAGGATGATTAATAGATTTTTTTAAATAATATTAGAGGTTTTATAGAAATTAGTAGAGTTTTAATCATTTTTGGTTAAATGGAGTTAATTAGGATTTTAATCCTGTTTAGGGTCTTATTAGGGTTTAATTAGGTTAACTGAATTTGTTAGATCAATTAGGATAGTTTAATCTTCATTTAGTTCAATTAGGATTAGTCTTAATTAGGTTAATTGGATTTAATCCTTTTTTATTCAGTTTTAGGGTTTTCTTTTGCCAGTATTTCGTATGGGCCCAGAAGCATTTTTTTGGAGGCCCAAAGTCCATCAGATTCAGTTTTTGGTCAGTTTTTGTCCAGAAGCTGCAGGTGCCACTTGTCACCTATAAAACACGCCACACGTGTACCCAGAGGGGCCCCCACCACGCCACACTTCAGACTTCCCCAGAACCTGACACGCGTCCCACTCACCCTCTCCCTCTGCCAGCGCCTCTCACCACGTGTCTCCTCCAGCCAGTGCCTCTCACCACGCGTCCAACCCCCAATCCCTCACCTGAGCTTCACCGGAAGAGTCACCGGCGGCCATGCATCCGCCTTAACCAACTCCCGCCGGCAGCCCCAACCGTCACCGGCCACCGCAACCATCGCCGGTACTAATTTTCTGCCCAGAATCTCCAGAAACGCTTCGTTCTCCTCTCTTCTTCCTCCATCCACCTTCCTCACCACTCGCCGGAGAACTCAACGTCGCCGGAAACTTCATCATCTTGCCCAGATTCGTCCCTCAATCTTCAAAGAAATCCCCAGAAAACCCAGAAATTCTTCAAACCTTCATTGTGCTTCACGTTTCCAACACCTTCAATCCTCCTCCGTTTCCAGATCGTGAGGACATCCAAGAACAATTTCAAGCATTCATCGTCTCGCCCAGATTTTCCAGAACGTTCACATCTCCTTCGTTCTTCAAGAACTCTTTTCCAAAAAATCCTCGCACCTTCATCGTTCTTCAATCGCAAGTGTCCAGAACACATCCACCTTCATCGTCCTTCAAGGGCTTTTCCAGATTCTTCATCAAAATTCCTAGATCCACCGTCTTCAACAACCTTCGTTCATCAGCCGTCTTCCAGCAATCTCCAGAACTAGCCGTGTTATTCATCTCCTCCAAGAACACTCAAGTTGCCCAGAATTTCTTCATACTTCTTCAGGCGAACCTTCAAGAAGTTCCAGAAACTTCATCGTCTCAGGTTAGTTTCTCTTTTCACCATTTCCATTACCGTTCATTCATTGCTATGGTTTTAGGGTTTCTCGTTTCAAGATGTTGAGGTTTAGTGTAAATCGTTTTTGGAGATTGATCTGAGTGAGGATGTGTTTGAGAGGATTTGGAGAGTTTTCAGAGGTTGTTTGAGAGGAGGGAGATGAGAGAACGACGCATTAGGGTTTGGGGAGGGTTTGGTGAACAGTGTTCAGATGTTTGTAGAAGGAGATAGGGTTTTGTTGTGTGATCGTGTGGGTAGGGTTTCAGTTGGGCCCAAGCCCAAGTTGGTTTTACTGAAACATACCCCCGTTTTGCTCATTCCCCCCCCCCCCCTGCGTGAGATTACTGAAGGGATTTGGATTGGGCCTTAGGCCCCACTGCTATCCACACCCCCATCGTTGGCCCAATCAACTTTTGAACTGAAAACTAATGCTTTTTGCACCGCAGCCTTAACTATTTTCCTTTTAATTTTTCAATTGTTTTTCTGAGCGCCTGGGCCTAACCAAAGTGCTACGCGCACCTCCCCACTTCCCAGCCCATCATAAAGTGAACTAGGCGCAGCTTCTTTTCGCACCCCCTCCCCTTTAATTAATTTCTTTTATTTTTCATTTCTTTTACATTTTATTGCATATTGTAAAATTCATAGAAAATGGAAAAATTAATATTTTTCAATTCTTGTTTTTTCTATAGGTTAATAAATTTGTCTAGAAAATTATAAATAAATAAAATTCCATTTTATTTTTCTTTTGATATTTTTAGTATATTTTTCATTTTAATAGCTTTTAAATAGGTTTAGTATTGTACCTCATTTTGTAGAATTTCTTTTAGGCCTTCCCTTAGTCTTTTTAATTCATTCTTTTTGGTGTGATTAGATATTGAATCATAGTTCCCCATAGGATTTAATTCTTGATTTTTAGGTTAAAATTTGATTAGTTTAATTAGGTTAGCATTAGGGTATCATAATTAGGGTTTAGGTTATGCATAGGTGAAATAATTCATTTTCTGTGGAGAGTTTTGATTTGATTTTTAGGTATGGGTATATAGGGATGTTATGGGTAGGTGTTGTAGACCCTTGTGGATAATTGTTAGATTTTTCCCCCTCTCTGTAGTATTTTTAGGTATTTTCTGAAGTTGACTGATGGTTTTGACTGTTCTGGGGTTATTTGTCTGTCTCTGGGGTTTATTTTTGGGAATTTGTTGTGGGGCTTAGTTTGTTTTGAAGATTTTGTTGAAGAGCATGATGGAGGAGAAGATTTTAGATCAAGACTCAGAGACCCAGAGCTTGGAGATTATTCCCTGTCTGTGAGGTTTGAGATCCTGAAGTTTGAAGGAAATTTATGGTACTTTCCTGAGGAAGGCACTATGAATGACTTTCATTCTTTCTTCTCACCTCTTTCCTAAGTATCCAATGATGTTGGAGCCAACTTGTGAGTTTAATTTCTCCTGAGGAGGAATGTAAACTGATCACAGTTGTTGAGCCACATGGGATACAACTCCTAAGTGGAAGCCTCATAGTACTTTCCTGAGGAAGGTCCTATGGGTCTATTCACTTAGTTCCATTAGTTCATCTAGGATTTCTTAAGTATCCAATGATGTTGGAGCAAACATGTGAGTTTAATTTCTCCTGAGGAGGAATGTAAACTGATCACAAGTTGTTGAGCCACATGGGGTACAATTCCTAAGTGGAAGCCTCCTGGTACTTTCCTGAGGAAGGTCCTATGAGTCTATTCACTTAGTTCCACTAGTTCAGGTAGGATTTCTCAAATATCCAGTGATGTTGGAGCCTTCATGTGAGTTTAGTTTCTCCTGAGGAGGAATGTAAACTGATCACAGTGGTTGAGCCACATAGGATATGATTCCTGAGTATAAGCCTCCTAGTACTTTCCTGAGGAAGGCACTATGAGTCTGCCTACTTAGCTCCCTTTCTTTGGTAAGCTTGTTTTGAAGCTTGAAGACTGGGATTGATTTCTCTTGTGTAGGGTTTTGCTTTAGGGCTTTGTTTTCTTCTGATTAGAGTTCTGTTTTAGGGCTAGGAGTAGAGAGTAGATGTAGATGATTCTTTCTCAAGCATGTGTTTTGTTGCCTGATGGCATTTCCATTTCTTTTAGCTGTATGATTGCAGTTTACCGTCTATTGCTTGATAGCATGTTGTTTATTTCTCAGCATGATTACTGTTATTTCATGACTGGCTTGAGGTTGAGATGAGCTTGTGGAGGCTGAAGCCCCACACACATTTCCTCCCTCACTTGCATTGCATGCATTTTACTGTTAAGCTGATGCTTGGTCTGTTTTGGTGTATCATTGACATGATCCCTTAGGACTCTCATTTCCTTTGATAAGGATTTGATGATAGACTTTTAGGTTGAAACCTATGCATGACAACTTCTAGGAGTTCCCTGTTCAAACCTCAACCATAGGATGAATCCATGGCATGATAACAGTAGGACTTGATAGTCTCCCTCCTAGTTGGGCCTGTTCTCTTCTCATCTCAAAACAGTTTAAGATACAGTAATCATGAATGATTTCTTTCGTACGTTACGAGCCTTAAGCTATCTGAGATTGGATGTTTAGTATGGTACCCTTTGGGTGACATGCGACGCATTCACTCTCAGGTCATAGTCTCTAGTGCGGTTGAAATCGCAAAAACAATAAAACACTTCTTTTAGGAAATAAGCCGTAGTTTCCCGAACTACGTTTGCTCTGATCTTCCATACAGTGTGGAAGTACGTAGGCATAGGATGCGACATCCTAGCGAGCAACCTTCAACCTTTCCCCCGTAACCCTTCGTAGGCCGAACTACGTTGACTCTGATTTCTCATTCTCTGATGAGAATACGTAGGCATAAAGTGCGATGCTTTGCCGAGTCATTTTTCTTTTCTTTCTCAACCAGCCTTGATAGGTAGATAGATTATAACCAACCCGTCCAAGTAAACAAACAAGCGTGGATCCCGTCGAGTACGACGGACGTGAGGGGTGCTAATACCTTCCCCTTGCGTAACCGACTCCCGAACCCAGACAATGGTTGCGATGACCTTGTCTTACCCTTATTCGTCAGGTTTTTCCGATCGTTTCCTTTCCCGCTCTGAGGGATAAATAACGAAAGGTGGCGACTCTTCTGTCATGCCGGCACCTTATTTTCGCGCAAGCGACAACGATGTCTCCCACACTGAATTGTTTCCTGACTGAACATTTATCATGCCACTTTTTAGTTCGTTCTTTATAGATACGGGCATTTTCGTAAGCGTCTAATCGAAGTTCTTCCAATTTGTGTAAGTTCAAGATTCGCTTTTCTCCGGCCTCGGTGTAGTTGAAGTTGCGTGTCTTAATGGCCCAGAAGGCCTTATGTTCTAATTCTACAGGGAGATGGCAGGATTTACCGTAAACTAATTTGTAGGGTGTAGTACCTATCGGTGTCTTAAAAGAGGTCCTATAAGCCCATAAAGCTTCTTGTAGCTTTGACGACCAATCTTTCCTTGAGGTAGCGACAGTCTTTTCCAATATCTGTTTTATTTCTCTGTTCGAGACCTCTACTTGTCCGCTAGTTTACAGATGATAAGGTGTAGCTACTCGGTGTCGGACTCCATATCTAGAGAGAAGTTTATCGAATATTCGCGATATGAAGTGAGATCCGCCGTCACTAATGACGAGTCTGGGTACACTGAATCTAGGAAAGATTGTGTTTTTGAAGAGTTTGATTACTACTCGTGCGTCGTTTTTTGGAGAAGCAATGGCTTCTATCCATTTAGACACGTAGTCTACAGCGACGAGTATGTAGTGATTACCAAAAGAAGGTGGGAAAGGTCCCATGAAATCTATTCCCCATACGTCAAAGATTTCTACCTCTAAGATTCCTTTCTGAGGCATTTCATCGCGTCGTGAGATGTTGCCAGCTCGTTGGCATCGATCACATTTTAGCACAGTGATGTGAACGTCTTTCCAGAGGTTAGGCCAGAATAAGCCGGCTTGGAGAATCTTAGCGCACGTCTTGGATGTACTAGCATGACCACCGTATGGTGATGAATGGCATTGGGAAATGATATTTTTTATTTCTTCCTCTGGGACACAGCGACGATATATGTTGTCGGCCCCTCTCTTGAAGAGTAGAGGTTCGTCCCAATAATAGTGTTTCAGATCGTGGAAGACTTTCTTCTTTTGTTGATAAGTGAGGTCTGGTGGAAGCACGCCTGCAGCGAGGTAATTAACGATGTCAGCATACCAGGGTAATGTGACTTGGGCATAGACGGCTTCTACGGCTTTTTCGAATTCTGGATCTTCCGAGATTGAGTTGGGTATGTCACTTTCTAATTTGGCTATCAGACGTTCATACGGGAAATCATCATTTATCGGTACTGGTTCGTGTTTGATGCCTTCTATTCGGGATAAGTGATCTGCAACAACGTTCTCGGTTCCTTTCTTATCTTTGATTTCTAAGTCAAACTCTTGTAATAACAGGATCCATCTCAATAGTCTTGGTTTGGCATCCTTTTTGCTTATTAGGTACCTTATGGCAGCGTGGTCTGTGTATATGATAATTTTTGCTCCTACTTAATAAGAACGGAATTTGTCAAGCGCAAATATAACTGCTAGAAGTTCCTTTTATGTGGTAGCGTAGTTCATTTGGGCAGGATCTAAGGTTCTACTGGCATAGTAGATGGCATGGAGTTTCTTGTCCTTCCTTTGTCCTAGAACTGCGCCTACGGCATAATCACTCGCATCGCACATGATTTCGAACGGTAGTCGCCAATCGGGTGGTTGCATGATTGGTGCGGTGATAAGGGCTGATTTCAATGTTTCGAATGCTTTTAAACAGTCGTCGTCGAAGACGAACTCAACATCTTTCATCAACAGGCCGGTCATAGGTTTTGTGATTTTCGAAAAATCTTTTATAAATCTTCTGTAGAAACCGGCATGTCCTAGAAAACTCCGTATTTCTCGTACGGATTTTGGAGGTTGGAGATCTTTTATGATCTCTATTTTAGCTTTGTCTACCTCAATTCCTCTATCTGATATGACATGTCCTAGAACTATTCCTTGTCGGACCATAAAATGGCATTTTTCCCAATTTAGGACGAGGTTTACTTTTACGCAACGTTCTAATACCATTTCTAAGTTTTGTAGGCATCCTTCGAAGCTTTGTCCACATACCGAGAAATCGTCCATAAATACTTCCATGATGTCGTCTATGAAATCTGCGAAGATTGCCATCATGCATCTTTGGAAGGTTGCTGGAGCATTACAGAGTCCGAACGGCATTCGGCGGTAAGCAAAAGTACCATAAGGACAGGTGAATGTAGTCTTTTCTTGGTCATCAGGATGGATGGGAATTTGGAAAAATCCTGAGTAACCATCTAGATAGCAGAAGTATGAGTGTTTGGCTAATTTTTCCAACATTTGGTCTATGAAGGGTAACGGGAAGTGATCTTTGCGCGTAGCCTTGTTAATCTTTCTATAGTCAATGCACATCCTGCTTCCAGTCACGACTATTTTTGTTATTGATTCGCCTTTCTTTGGTACGACATGAACTGGGCTGACCCATTCACTATCGGAGATCGGATAGATGATTCCTGCATCTAGCAATTTCTTTACTTCATCCCTGACTACAGTGCTCAGGATGGGGTTCAGTCTTCTATGATGCTCTCGAGAGGTTTTAGAGTCTTCCTCTATTGTAATTCGATGCATACAAATCAAAGGGCTTATACCTTTTAGATCGCTTATGTTATAGCCTAACGCGGTGGGGTACTTCTTTAGGACTTCTAATAGCTTTTCGGTTTCTGGTTGTCCTAAGTCGGCGTTGACTATCACTGGTCTTTTTAGTTCATCGTCTAGAAATTCATACCTAGGGTTTTTGGGTAATGTTTTGAGTTCTAAAGATGGGTTCTTCGGACCTGGCATATGGTTTGGAGTCAGCGCTAAGCTTTCGCTTAGGCTGTCGTCTTTATACAGTTTACGCCAATCATCGTCTTCAGAAATATTAGGTATTTGAATCTTTATTATTTCTGAATACGTGGTCTCTTTGTTTTCAAGTTCTCTTATGCATTCGTCAATTTCGTCTACTAAATAACAGGTATCGTCTATGGCTGGTGCTTGTAAGAACTTGGTGAGAATGAACTCTATCTTTTCTTCTCCTACTTCGAATGTTAGCCTTCCTTTCTTCACATCTATAATCGCTCCGTCTGTAGCTAGGAACGGTCTTCCTAGGATAATTGGGGTTATAGTATCTTCCTTGATGTCCATGATTATGAAGTCGATTGGAATGTAGAATTGTCCTATGCGTACTGGAATGTTTTCCAGTATTCCAACGGGGTATTTTACTGATCGGTCAGCTAATTGTACGGACATCTTGGTTGGTCTGAGGTCTCCCATATTCAGCTTTTTGCATATAGATAAAGGCATAACATTGATACTGGCTCCTAAATCGCATAGAGCTTTGTCTATTACGAACTTTCCTATGACGCAGGGTATGGAGAAACTACCTGGGTCTTTTAATTTAGGAGGCATGCGGTTTTGAATAATAGCGCTACACTCTGCAGTAAGTGTAACTGTTTCGTTATCTTCGATATTTCTTTTATTCAACAGGATTTCTTTGAGAAATTTAGTGTATGACGACATTTGAGTTATCGCTTCTGTAAAAGGAATAGTAATATTCAGCTGTTTAAGGAGCTCTACAAATTTCTTAAACTGTCCTGAAGTTTTGGAGTTTATTAATCTTTGAGGGTAAGGGATAGGTGGTTTATATGGCGCTGGAGGTGCTTGAGTTTTTTCACTTGCGGTATCCTCCTTCTCGTTGTCTTCCTTCTTCTCTAACTCGGATTCCTTCTCTGCTTGTTCAGTTGGTTTTTGTTGCATGGCTGAGTTTTCGGTCCTCGATCGGTTCGTCCAATTCTTTTCCACTTCTTAATATTACAACATTTGCTTGGCCTTTTGGATTCTGTTCGGGTTGTCCAGGAAATGTGCCAGCAGGTGCGACAGCAGAGGCTTGTTGTTGAGCCACTTGTGATATCTGTGTTTCTAACATTTTGTTGTGGGTGGCTAAAGCGTCTACTTTTCCGGTCAACTGTTTAATTTGCTCGCTAGTGTGTAAGTTTTGATTCAGGAATTCTTTGTTTGTTTGAGCTTGAGTAGCTATGAATTTTTCCATCATCAATTCGAGGTTGGATTTCCTAGGTGCATTCTGAGCAGCTGGTTTCTGATATCCTGGCGGAGCAGTAGGCATTTGCAAAGCATTTTCGCTTTTGTAAGAAAAGTTTGGATGATTTCGCCAACCTGGGTTGTAGGTATTTGCGTAGGGATTTCCTTGAGCATAATTTACCTGGTCTGGTGGGATTCCGGCTAGCAATGGGCATTCGGGCGCATTATGAGTGGTGCTTCCACATAACTCGCAATTTGGAGTTACGGCAGCGACGGTTGCAGTGGGGTTAACGGTCAGACTATCTATCTTCTATGCTAGAGCATCTACTTTAGTGTTGAACTTTTCAAGGCTGCTGATCTCGTACATCCCACCTTTCGCTGTGGTTTTCTCTATTGGAGTGCGTTCACCTCCCCATTGGCAATGGTTTTGTGACATGTTTTCGATTAATTGACAGGCTTCATCGTATGGCTTATCCATAAGTGCACCGCCCGCGGCAGCGTCTATTGTCAATCTAGTATTGTATAGAAGCCCATTATAGAAAGTATGGATTGTCACCCAGTCTTCTAGACCGTGGTGAGGACATGTTCTCATCATATCTTTGAATCGTTCCCATGCTTCGTAAAGAGATTCAGTATCTTTTTGTCGAAATTCGTTGATTTGAGCTCTAAGCATAGCAGTTTTGCTTGGCGGAAAATATCTCGCTAAGAAGACGTTCTTCAATTGTTCCCACGTTGTAACGGAGTTGGACGGTAAAGATTGTAACCATGTCCACGCTCTGTCTCTAAGAGAGAATGGGAAAAGACGAAGTCTTATCGCGTCTGGAGTTACTCCATTTGCTTTCACTGTGTCTGCGTATTGTACAAACTTCGTTAAATGTTCGTTCGGATCCTCAGTTGCGTTTCCTGAGAATTGGTTTTGTTGTACATCTGACAGCAATGACGGTTTCAGCTCAAAATCATTTCGGGTAATTGCTGGGGCAGCAATGCTACTTCTAGGCTCCATCTGAGAGGGTGTAGCGTATGTCTTCAGCGGTTTGTTTGGAGGTCCTTCAGCCATCGTTAGTTCTTCTTCGGATTTGGGAATGGGAGTGAGAGGATCGGGAATGTTATGTTTGAGTTGGTACTCAATGATTCGGCTTCTTAGATGTAAGAAGCGTTCTAGTTCTGCGACTGAAGGTTTCAAGATATCGCCTTGTGGGTGATCACTTGGCATACAATCGACAACACTAGTAAAGGAAAAATGAAAATAATTAACCTAGTCTATACGGCGTAACAGAAGGTTACACTATTGACTAAACGGGTCCCCGGCAACGACGCCAAAAACTTGATCGCGACTTTCTATGTCTAATACAACCTAACTGCAAGCGCACAGTCTATCGCGTAGTAATAATAGATATCGATCCCACAGGGACTCATAATCAAACTAGTGTTCTCGGGAGTTACTATGTTTAGCTAGGTAGAATATGTTTAAGAGAATAAGATTGTCACTAAAAGGGAACTAAGAATGCTACTTAGATTATAAATGATTGAATCGATATGCAGTAATTGTGTTCTTCAGGGATTTGACAAGTTACTGGTGTATGAAATAATTTTCAAAGTTTATTTAAGCAGAAAATGGAGATTTGAAGACTCTCGCCTCACGATGGTTATTGACGCTAATCATAATCCTAAGGGCCAAACGTACACTTTCGTATCCCGTTCGGGGTTAAAATCATTTTTTAGAAATCTCTAATTTCTAATTCATTTTAAAGTGCTTTCGCTGTTATTAAAAAGAATGACTAGTGTTTACTATCTGACCTTACCACAGCTTTCGCTTGTTGGTTCGTATCTTAATTAATTTCCCACTTTCGTGGCAAAACTACTTTTAAATAAGTTCTCGCTTTCGCGACAAAGTTTATTCAGTAAATCCATTTTAAACACTCAGACCATAAATTACTTTTTTGAAAAGAAAGTTTTTCAACCAGTTGTTATCAAATCCCATTCGAATTATTACTACATATCGATTACCTAAGTTTAGCTAGACATTGATTTGGGAAAGATAAAACATAAATAAAAGCAATAAATAATAATTTGCATTATAATAAAACTGGAATCGATTGAAATGAGAAACCTGTAAATATTCCAATTGGCCTTTGGGCAGATCCTCCACAGATGTTGGCAGGATTCTGATCTCTATGCCAATTTGATCGTACAATGAAAGTAGAAATTACAGAAGGATGAAAATGGAATACAAAAGAAATAAAGAGAAACGAATAAGAATATAAAACTAGAAAATATGCTCTGGAAATAAATTTGGCAGCACTTCGTTGTATGAATGCAACACACTTTCTGAAGTCCCCTGCTTCCCCTTTTATAGAAGTGGAATCCCAACGGTTATCAGTGAAGATGATGGACTTTTAGGCAGATAATTTAGGGAGTAGTGGTCCACTCTGTGGGAATTGGAACTACTTCTGTTACGTGAAATTGAAGTGGGGCGTTTTTGCCTGCATGACGGTCGTCACAAGGTGTGACGGTCGTCACCCGTGTGACGATCGTCATGAAGCTGTGACGGTCGTCACATCAGCAAAAACAACTTCTTGCGTTTTTCATTGTGTTTTCACTCCTTTTTCGTCCATATTTCATCTGAGATTGCTTCTTTTCTTCATGTTGCCTTGTTTAGACGTGATCGTTGAATACCTGCAAAACATCAGACAAATAACACGGAAATAACCCGAAATCGGATCGAAAACGGTTAGACTTTAGTTGAATTATGCATCAAAATATATATACGATTTCGTGTTATCAGAAGCCCAAAAGAAGGAATTTAGAAATCACCACAAGGCCAGAACAATATTGTTAAATGCAATATCTCACACTAAGTATGAAAAGATCACAAATAGAGAAACTGCATTTGACATGTTTGAGTCCTTAAAGATGACTCATGAGGGAAACTCTCAAGTCAAGGAAACAAAGGCTCTGGCTCTAATCCAGAAGTATGAAGCTTTCAAGATGGAAGACTCTGAATCTGTTGAAGCCATGTTCTCCAGATTTCAAATACTTACAGCTGGACTAAAGGTTCTGGATAAAGGATACTCTACTGCTGATCATGTGAAAAAGATCATCAGAAGCTTACCTACCAGATGGAGACCTATGGTGACTGCGCTGAAAATGGCTAAAGATCTGAACAAGGTCTCCTTTGAGGAACTAATCAGTTCACTAAGGAGTTATGAAATTGAACTTGAGGAAGATGAACCTCAAAAGAAAGGTAAATCAATTGCTTTAAAATCTAATAAATCTGCTAAAGCTTTGCAGGTGATAGAGGAAAGCTCTGAAGAATCCTCATCTGAAGATGAAGATGAACTATCCATGCTGTCTAGAAGAATAAACAAACTCTGGAAGCATAAAGGAAAGAAGTTCAGAAACTTCAGGAAGTCTGACCAAAGAAAAGAATCTTCTGGACACAGAAGATCTGACAAAAAGGAGGTTGTCTGTTATGAATGTAAAGAACCTGGACATTATAAAAATGAATGTCCAGAGGTGTTGAAAGAAAAGTCTAAAAGAAAATCTGATAAGAAGAAGAAGGTTCTAATGGCCACCTGGGATGATTCAGATACATCTGAATCTGAATCTGAGTCAGAAGAGGAATGTGCCAATGTAGCATTGATGGCAGATATAGAAGATCAGGAGGAAGGAACTTCAGGATCTGAATCTGACTCTGACGCTGAAGAGGTACTGGCTAAACTCACTAAAGAAGAACTTATCAAAGTGTTATCATAAGTTATGAAGCGCTATAACAATATTAAGCTCAAATACAAGAAACGTCAAAGCAATCTTGTATCTGAGAATAATATTCTCAAATCAGAAGTAGCTGAGCTAAATGAAAAGAACTTAAGATTGAAAAATGATTCTGAATTAGCTCAACAAAACTCTGATTCTGAATCTGAATCTGAATGCAAAAATATTTTGGAAAAATATGATTATAGCTTTCAGAAATTTCTTGCTAAAAGCATAGACAGAAGCAAAATGGCTTCTATGATCTATGGAGTTAGCAGAAATAACAGAAAAGGAATTAGATATAAATCTTCCTCTGGAAAGGATTTAAATCCAAAACCTGTTGATAAAATTATCATCAAGAAAACTCCTTTATATTCCCACTTTAAATTTGGTCACTTGAATGATATTGAACAAACACGTTCTAAAAAAAACATTCATGTGTTTAAATCTAAGGCTAGTCAGAATAAACCTTATGTTGAAAAACAGAAGTTTAGACAAACCTTCAGAGCAACTAACCCAAAAGGACCCAAGAAGATCTGGGTACCTAAAAGTAAAATAATTTCTGTTGCAGATGTTCTTAGCAGCAAGGTTAGGACGCCAATCATGGTACCTGGACTCTGGATGCTCGCGACACATGACAGGAGAAAGGTCTATGTTCCAAAGTCTAGAGGTTAGATCTGGAGGTGATGTGAAATTTGGAGGGAATCAGAAGGGCAAGATCATTGGATCTGGCACTATTGGAAATGGTAAACTTCCCTCTATTACTAATGTTTTACTTGTAGAAGGATTAAAGCATAACTTATTGTCCATAAGTCAATTAAGTGACAATGGTTATGATATAACCTTTAATCAAAAATGTTATAAAGCTATTAGTCAAAAGGATGACTCAATCCTATTTAGTGGAAAGAGGAAAAACAACTTCTATAAAATAAATCTTTTAGAACTTAAGGTTCAGAATGTTAAATGTCTCTTGTTTGTTAATAAGGAGCAATGGGTCTGGCACAGAAGATTGGGGTATATTAATATGAGACGTATATCTCAGATTAATAAACTTAATCTTGTCAGAGGACTTCCTAATCTGAAGTTCACCTCAGATGCTCTTTGTGAAGCATGTCAAAAAGGGAAGTTTTCAAAATCATCTTTTAAATCAAAAAATGTTGTTTCTACTTCCAGACCACTAGAATTACTTCATATTGATCTGTTTGGACCAGTGAAAACTGCATCCATCATAGGCAAGAAGTATGGATTAGTCATTGTTGATGACTATAGTAGATGGACATGGGTAAAGTTCTTAAAACACAAGGATGAGTCACATTCTGTGTTCTTTGACTTCTGTAAACAAGTCCAGAATGAAAAGGATTTCAAAGTTATAAAAGTCAGAAGTGATCATGGTGGTGAATTTGAAAATAAATATTTTGAAAAATATTTTAATGAAAGTGGCATTGCTCATGATTTTTCCTGTCCTTGAACTCTACAACAAAATGGAGTTGTAGAGAGGAAAAATAGAACTCTGCAAGAAACGGCTAGAACCATGATCAATGAGACCAATCTGGCAAAGCACTTTTGGGCAGAAGCAATCAACACAACCTGTTACATTCAGAACAGAGTGTCTGTAAGACCTCTTCTGGAGAAGACTCCCTATGAACTGTGGAAGAACAGAAAGCCCAACATTTCATATTTTCATCCTTTTGGATGTATTTGCTATATGTTAAATGCTAAAGAAAATCTGAACAAGTTTGATTCCAAAGCACAGAAGTGTTTCATGCTTGGATATTCTGAATGCTCTAAAGGCTACAGAGTATACAACACTGAGACACAGATTATGGAAGAATCTATTCATGTTAGATTTGATGATAAGCTTGGCATTAAAAAGCCAAAGCAGTCTGAAAACTCTGCAGATAGAGAAGTAGTCTTCACAGACTCTGAAGGCTCAGAGGAAGGCAAAGCTCAAGTGAAGGAACCAGAAGCAACGCCAGATGCAATTCATTTAACTTCTCAGATGAACAATTTAAACATTTCTGAAGAATCAACTGTTAGAGGATCATCTTCCAGAATCAAAGCTTCTCATCCAGAGAATGTTATCATTGGAAAGAAGGATGACCCTATCAGAACAAGATCCTTTCTCAGATCATCTGAAGCATCATTATTTGGACTGGTGTCAGTAATTGAACCAACTTCTGTAGATGAAGCTCTGCAAGACAATGATTGGATTATTGCCATGCAAGAAGAGCTAAATCAATTCACCAGAAATGATGTGTGGGATTTAGTTCAAAGACCAAAAGGATTCAATATAATTGGAACTAAATGGGTCTTCAGAAATAAGCTTAATGAGAAAGGAAAAGTTGAAAGAAATAAGGCAAGGCTTGTTGCTCATGGGTACAGTCAACAAGAAGGTATTGATTATACTGAAACTTATGCTCCAATGGCAAGGTTAGAATCTATACGCCTTCTTATTTCATTTGCTGCACAAAATAACATCACTTTGTATCAGATGGATCTTAAAAGTGCCTTTCTAAATGGTATTATAGAAGAAGAAGTTTATGTCCACCAGCCTCCTGGCTTTGAGAGTGAAAAATTTCCAGATCATGTTTTCAAACTAAAGAAATCTCTGTATGGTTTAAAACAAGCTCCCAGAGCTTGGTATGAGAGATTAAGCAAATTTCTTCTGGAGAAAAATTTCATCAGAGGCAAAGTGGACACAACACTATTTTGTAAATCATTTAAGAAAGATCTTCTAATTTGTCAAATATATGTGGATGATATCATATTTGGATCTACCAATACTATGCTGGGAAAGGAGTTTGCTCAATGTATGCAGGCAGAATTTGAAATGAGCATGATGGGAGAATTGAGATTCTTTCTGGGAATTCAAGTCAACCAAACTCCAGAGTGCACTTACATACATCAGACCAAATATGTTAAAGAACTTCTGAAGAAATTTAACATGACTGATAGTAAGCTGGCAAAAACTCCCATGCATCCAACTAGTTCACTAGGCAAGGAAGAGGTAAGTAAGAAAGTAGATCAGAAACTCTACAGAGGTATGATAGGATTTCTTCTTTACTTAACTGCTTCTAGACCTGACATTTTGTTCAGTGTATGCTTGTGTGCTAGATTCCAATCAGATCCTAGAGAATCACACTTAACAGCTGTTAAGAGGATTCTAAGGTATCTGAAAGGTACTTCTAATGTGGGTTTGTGTTACAGAAAATCTGATGATTTCAAATTAGTTGGATTCTGTGATGCTGACTACGTTGGAGACAGAGTGGAAAGAAAAAGTACTTCTGTAAGTTGGAAATTTTTAGGAAGAAATCTAATCTCTTGGTACAGCAAGAAGCAACCCACAATTGCACTATCAACTACAGAGGCAGAATATATTGCTGCTGCTGGATGTAGCACGCAGATGCTCTGGATGAAAAGTCAGCTAGAAGACTATCAGATATTTGAAAGTAACATTTCTATATTATGTGATAATACTTCTGCTATATGTTTGTCTAAAAACCCCATTTTACACTCTAAGGCAAAACATATAGAAATTAAGCATCATTTCATCAGAGACTATGTTCAGAAGGGAATTATCAACTTAGCCTTTGTTGATACAGATCATCAATGGGCAGATATTTTCACAAAACCCCTTGTTGAAGATAGATTCAAATTTATTCTGAAAAATATTGGTATGGATTTGTGTCCAGAATAATATTTGTCAGAAGCAACTTTTACAGATGCAAAAATGTTTAATGCTCTGAAGTATTTCATCTGATAATTTATTCATTTCCTTAAATTACTTTATTTGTGAAAATCTGAACTAACAATACTCAGAGGATCTGAACGTTGGTTAACATTTCATTTCTCAAGAGAATTCAGAAGCACATGCAAGCAAACGCGTGTCACTCTAAATCTGCAAAGATGACGTGTACACTACTGAAGAGACGTTTAAGGTGAAGTTTGAATAGTGAAAATCTTGATTTTCCCCCCAATTTGTCAGAATCAATTAATGCTTGAAATGATTTTTATTCTTTTTCATTAATTGCTATGTGTGAACGTGCATTGTGTGTCTGTTTGTATGCTTACATGTTTACTATAAATACCACATCTCTCACCACTTTCACACTTTTCACATCTCAAAACGTTTATGCATTTCTATCTTTTTTTCTCTCTTCACAAAAACCTTAAACCTTTGACAAAATCATCTTCAATGGCAACTTCATCCTCCACTGCTGCACAGTTTCAATCAACCATGGCTGCAGTTACTTCTGCAAATATGGGCGTGACTCCATATACAACACCAAAAAGAACTTTGTTAACACCTGTTGACAAACTGGAAGTTCTCTGTGAATCAATGGTGGAATTTGATTCACTGGCTGAAAATGGATTTGAATTTCGTTCAATTATTGATGCTCAAGGCTGGGTAAAGTACTTTGACAGACTATTTGGACCAGTTTTCCCCCATCTGGTGAAAGAGTTCTGGATACATGCTTTTGTATACCCTAAGTTCATCTTGTCTTCTGTTCTAGGTAAAGAGATAATCATTACAGAAGATCTGATCAGGAAACTCATTGGATATGAGGAGACTGATGGAGTATCTCATCTGCCAGCTGGGCGTGTAGATATGGAAGAAGTGTATGAGGAAGTCATGACTGCTGGACATGCCTCTAATAAGTTTAAAGATCTGAAGCCTGACTACAAGATCTGTGCAAACATTTTCATGGGATGCATTCATCACAGAAAATCTACAAACTCTCTAGATTACGTCAACAATGAACAACTCTACTTTATGTACTGTTTAAGTCAGAGCACCAAGGTAGATCTTCCCTACATTCTGTTCATGCACTTGTAGAATCATATAAATGCCTCCAGAGAATCTGTGAAAGACAAAGGTCAGAAGATCAGAACATGGATTCCCTTTGGAAGGTTAATCTCAGATATTCTGACAGAAAATGGATTGGTGACTGCTCTGTATGCTGCTGGAGTCAAGGAAGAACTTGAGTCTATTGTTGGGAAGCCTCTGAATGTTAAAAGTCTTCAGAGACTTAAAATTGTAGAAGAACTCACATCAGCACCCAAGAAGCTGAATATTTCTGAACTCAGTCAGAAGAGAATCCCAGTAGAAGACTACCCTCTGTTATGTGCTGAAGAACCAAGGGAAATAATTGTAAGGTATAAGGCAGATGGAACCCCAATCCCTGCAGATATTCTGAAAAGAGCAAGGGAACCAATGTCTGATGGAGGAGAAGAGATCATAAGAAAAAAAAGTTAATCAGAAGCAGAATATGTGACTGTTTAGAAGAAGCCCAAAGTTGCTGACAAGCCTCAGAAGTTGATAAAGAGGAAAGCATCTGGAGACACTCCTTCTGTTCCTACAAAACGTATCAAGATTAAAGGTACCAAATCTTCTGTATCTTCTTTCAATAATACTGTTGTAAATGATTCAACATTTAAGTCTATTCCAAAACCACCTTCTACTCAGAAATAATTTGTTCCTGCTCCATCTCATATATCTGTTCCATCCCCACAAAAATCATTTAATCCTGCTTCCATCTCACCTGTAAAACCTTCTACTACACAATCATCTGCACCAAAACCAACAACAACAAAACCACAAAATCAGACTCCACAACCAGAAAAACCAACAAAACAATCTGTATCACAACAACAACAATCAGAAAAACAACCTTAAACAGAAAAACCTACAGAACAATCTGAACAACAAACACAACAACCAGAAAAACAATTTGAACAACATCAAGAAAAACAATTTGAACATCAACAACAAAAACAATCTGAACCACAACCACAACAACAAGAAAAACAACCACAACCAGAGAAACCACCATCAAACACATCTGAACCTATTGGATCTGCAAAAGTTACATCTAATCCTATTACATTAGAAACACCTACATCTGAACCCCCATCAAAACCTTCTGAGCATCCATCAGAAACAGCTAACCCATCTGAAACCCATATCCCTGAGACAGAGGTTCTAAACATTACACCTCTAAAAACTGTTTTTGAAGTGTCCTCTACCTCTTACACTCCAACCACATCATCCAACTCATCAGAATCTGATATACACCAAGAATTTCTGGTATCTCCCTCTCATAGAAATTCTGAAGTAAACCAACCAAAACCACCTGTTTCTTCTGAAGTTATTATTCCAAATCCTATTCCAACACCTAAACCATCTTCTGAAATTACCATTCCCAATCCTACCCCTACATCCAAGCCAAGAACATCTGAGAATGTACCCTCTGCTTCGTGCAAACTACATTTTTCTAACAAACTTCCCTCTTGTTTCACCTTGAAAAATTTCTACACCAGAATTGAACCCTCTGACACTATCACTCCTCTCAAACCCAAACTTACCATCATTCTACCATCTGTGCTTCAAACATATATTAAAACAATGTCAGCAGTACCTTCATCAGATCCAAAACCATACTCTGTTATATCTGCTAAATTTGATAAACCTGCTAAATCTGCTTTCAAACCTTACTCTGATAAACCATTTGATGTGGTTTCCTATCCAACAAAAGCAAAACCAAATCTGTTGAATGCTTTAACCAGATCAAAACCTGACAAATCATCTGAACTTCCATTCATACCCTACTACCCTCCTCCTCTGATCACCATTCATAAATCCATCTTTCCACCTACTCCCCAACCCAAGCCAATAACCTTGGAAACTCTGTTACACCCAAGACCTAGACTGAATGTTGATAATTTATTTACAAGTTTTTTGCAAGAAATACAGATGTATTTAGGTTCTGTACAGAGGAAATGCTCATCAACAATGGATGCAAAGGAATCTGATACCATTTAGAATGGCTTCATAAACAGATTCAACACTGTAGCATCAAATATGAAGAACGTATGTTCTGATGATGTGAAGCTCAGATTTGCTGAGAGGAGTATACTTGGAGTCATTGGAAAGCATTATGATTATGCTTCAACATTTTCAAGAGAGAGTAAACAAGGACTGACTAGATGTCAGGACATTGTTTAAGACTTGTGGTTGTTTTTAAGTAGCTCTATTTGGATGGTGTTCCTTGGACAGTGGGAAGTGTTCCTTAAAGAAGGCATGCAAAATATGCTTCCTTCGTACATGCATAGTCTTTGACGGTTCTCATTAAAGAAGAACCAATAAATCTGAGTTGGCCATGCACACCCATTTATGCTGAAGTTTTCTTTCTCAATTTACTATTTCATTGAATTATCCTGCGGTTATATCAATGGAACGTTAATTCCTAAGGAAATTGCTCGGCTATTTAAAGGGGGTCTTGGCTTCTTTGGTTTCAGGTTGTGTTTCTTTTTGTTGTGTTGAGTCTTCATGGCTTATGTCCGAATTTGGGTAAGTACCATTTGGGTAAGTACTATTTGGGTATGGACCTGTGTTGGGTACCTTTGTCAATTTTTGGCTAAAAATGGGGAGATAGGCTGTGTATCTATCCCGGTTGTGTGTTGCATATTACAACACATAATTGATCTTTTGTTGGGGTCTGAGTTTGTTCTTGCAGTTGTTTTGCAAGGATGTTGGATAAGATGCTTTAACATCCTGTCTGTGACTCAGTTCCTATTATTTTGAGTCTTCTTTTTGTGTCTTGTGATCTGAGTTATGAACACAATTGTGTCTTGTGTTCTGAGTTATCCGGAACTGGAGTCTGCTCCTCTAAATCCTCTTTTGGATAATGGAGGATGGTATATTAGGACTGGTTTTGAGGGGGAGTGACTTGCATCTTCTTCCTCATGTACACTAGGGTTCAGGATACTCGTCGTACAACAGATGGTGCATGTTGTACATGAAGAATGAAGGCTTACAAGAGGCTTATTATTTTCTGCTAGACTCGTCACAGGCTGGCCAAAATGACTTTAAAACTTTCTACTCTTCTTCTCCCTAATTCCTAGGTTTATTGTGCAAAAAGAGTTTTAGCCAAAATTTGTCAAAAGGGGGAGATTGAAGACTTTAAGATTTGACCAAATTTTGGCAAAACATGATGTTGCACAAGATGTTCCAACAAGAAGAAATATGTAAAGAATAACATGTCAGACAAGATGTCCTAGCATTATGGACTCGTCATCTTGGTCTGATACAGTAGGTTTGTTGTAGATTTGTTCCAAGATTTAAGGTGCAATCAGAACGTGGATCAAGGAAAGATTGGACAGAGACTTCGAAGACCATGGACTACTGAAGGCTATAAAAGGAAGACCAAGACATAGGGCATGAGGAGACCTTGTAATAAATGCTTGGAATTTAATTATAAAGGTTTAGGGTTTTGAGAGTCGTGTACTTTCTTGTGTTGTAAGTCACCCTTTGTATCAGTTGATACATTGTGGTAGACATAGCTTTGATACTCAGAAGTCTGTAGATAATGAATTGTATATTGTTCTTGGATGAAGTCATTAAGCAAATTCAAGCATTATTGTTATTCAAGAGTTTTGACTGAATATTATATTGAGAGGTGTCTTTCAATTAAACAATTTGATATAGTCACCGGAGGTTGTGACTGTTAGATATCACTGAGGTGATTTAGGAATTAAGATGAGTTTCTCTTATCTAGATAGTAATTTCTAGAGAGAAGTTGCACTAGGTAGGGATTAAGTGAGGAGTTGTAAATGAGAGAATTTAACTTTAAATTAATACTACTAATAATGGATTCATTCCTGGCTTGGTAGCCCCAAAATGTAGGTGTTGTTGTTCACTGAACTGGGTCATCATATCTTGGCATTATTTATCATTCTGTTGTAAATATTTTAGTTTTGTTTCTTGCTGTAAAATACATGTCTTACAGATGTTGACACATCTGTCATTACACTGTTTTAAGTTTGACATATCAGTTTGTTATGGCATATTCTGTTATGTCCTTGTTTAGTTATGCAGAAATTAATGTCTCAACATCTCTTGGGACTTTTGAGATCTGTATACCAGAATTTCAGCATTGACTCCAAAATATTATGTATTGGCTCAAAGATTTTATGTATTGATACATAAATGTTATATATCAATAGATAAAGGGTAATAACTTTTATTTCAAAAATCCTTCAGTATGTGTTGACACATAACATGGATGTATCGACCCATAACTTTTATTTTTCATATAAAACCACAATTTTGACTTGTAATGGCATATCTAACCTGGTTTCAAGTTACTAAGTGTTATAGTTTTGACATCATTCAAAACCTTTCTTACGAGGATAATGCACTAACATACTCCCCTTTTTTTATGATGGCAAAACTTACAAAGTATTTGTCATCTTAATCATAGCCCCCTCTGAATATGTTCATCTTAAGACCTTGTTCTTAATCATAGCTCACCATTTGACAACATCAAAAAGAGACAAAAGTACAAAACATGAAAAGTGTCATTGAAAGTACACAACAACATATAAATCACTCATAGGCTTTACAAAAGATCAATTAATTAACGATAACATGCACTCACATAGAATTACACTAAATTGAAAAATACATAAACATAAATAAACATGTAATTCATTCAATATTACAAGGAGTTTATTATAAACACATTGTAACTTTGATAAAGCAGAAAAGCATGAGGACAAAACAAAATAACATAAATAACATGCTAAAACATCACTAGCTCAAGAATACTTCCAAGTGAAGAGACAAAAGCATGAGACATATATTATACTGACATACTAATCATGAAGTCACTATAAACATATAGATTGAAACGTATATGAGTTAACAATGAAATTTTTGGAAGTGAGTATATATGAAATGTATCATTTATCAAATGTAGCACATATTTTCAGAACATAAGCATGCAATCACATATAAGAGATATATAATCAACACATGAAATAAAAACTTACAAACAAAGAGATAAATAAAACGATACTACCTCATAGGACGAGAGATAGAGAATGCACTTACATAAAATTGAACTTTCTAACCAAAGTTCTATACCTTTTGAAGTCAACATCCTTACCACTTATCTAAGTTACTGTTAGTGGGCATTTGAGTATCGATTGACTTTACATTTCCCATTCTTAAGCGTTTAAGTAACTTTTGACATTATTTTGTTTGACACACAAATGTCCCTTCTTCGAGCTGTTTGATTTGAAGTATGAGGAAGTAATCCAACTCACCCATTAGAATCGTCTAAAATTCTCCATGCATTAGCTTTGAAAACTCTTTGACTAATTGCATGTTAGTAAAACCAAATATTATATCATCAAGATAAATTTGAACTAGAAGAAGATATTTTCCTTGAAGTTTAACAAAAAGTGTTGTATCAACCTTCCTTCTAGAGCATCCTTAAGCAAGTAAGAACTTTTTAAGTCGCTCATACCAAGTCCTAGGTGCTTGTTTGAGACCATACTAAGCTCATTTTAATTTAAATACGTGATTTGAATACTCATGATTTTCAAAATTGGGAGGTTGCCAAACATATACTTTCTCATTGATGATCTCGTGAAACTGAGACAAAGTCTCACACATCATTTATTTTAAATTGATTTAACTCATCTTGCATGGTCAAAAGCCAATGCTCATCAATTAAGGCATTTTTTTTGCGTTTTTAGGTTCAACTTGTGACGCAAATGCAACGTGATAACATAAATTACTTAGCTTAGAGTGTGTTTCACACCTTTGGTGATGTCTCCAAGAATTTTGTACAATTGGATGGTCCTTGGAAGACCTCAAAGCAAAGGAAGATCACCCACTTTAGTTGAACTCCCATCCTTTTCCTTTTCAGAATTGTCATCTTTCTCCTCCTCTAGTTTCATCGATTCAGGCTGATCAATTTCTTTTTCAGTGTCTTTGAGTATGTCTTTTAAAGATAAACCTGCATCATGAAAAGAAACACCTTTCCCAACATTTCTAGGATAATATTAATCAAAAGTGACATGCACAGACTCTTAAACAGTAAGTAATCGCTTATTATACACTCTATAAGCATTGCTTGACTGAGAGTATCCAAGAAAGATACCTACGTTGGCTTTTGCATTAAACTTTCCAAGATTGTCCTTACCATTATTTAAAACAAAACATTTGCATCCTAATACATGAAGATGTTATAAATTTGTTTTTTTTTTTTTAATCTTTTAAAAGTTCATAAGGTTTTTTGTTCAAAATAAGACGAATAAGTATCCTATTTAAAATATAACACGTCGTGCTAATAACATCAATCCAAAAATATTTTAGTAGACTACTCTTATTGATCATGGTTCTTTCCAACTCCTCTAAAATTTTGTTTTGCGCGATATAATACAATTTTGTTGTGGAGTTCTTGGAGCGAAAAAATTATGTTCAATGCCATGTTTATCACAATAATCTTTAAAGATGTAGTTTTCAAATTCACCTCCATGACCACTTCGAATAACAACTATATTTGCACTTAGTTTGTTTTGCGATAACATTGCAAAAGATCTGAAAGCTAAAAAAGTCTCATCTTTACTACGCAAAAAGATAGTCCAACAAAATATAAAATAATCGTCTACAATAACAAAATCATAATAATTACCACCTAGGATTTTTGTCCAAGAAGGGCCAAAAAGATCCATTTGGAGAAGCTCAAGAGGTCTAAAAGTTGAGACAATATTTTTAGATTTAAAAGAAACCTTTGTTTGCTTCTCCATTTGGCATGCATCGTATAAGTGATCTTTTACAAACTTAATTTTAGATAGACCGATAACTAGATCATTTGAAACTACTTTATTGAGTAAATCAAAATTAGCATGTGCTAAACATATATACCATAACCAAAAGTTTTCACTCATGGTTACTAAATACTCAGTACTTGTTAAAGATACATCATTCAAGTTAAGCATATAGATGTTGTTAACCCTTAAGACCTTAAACGAATAATCTTTCTTTTCATTGTGTTCAATTATGCAACAACTATTTGTAAAAGTTATTTTATAGCATTTGTCGCATAGTTGACTAATGCTAAGCATATTATATTTAAAACATTCATCAAGTATTACGTCAGAGATAATAGCAGAAAAAAGATTACCTACATTACCTTTACCAACTATTGCACTCTTGTTGTTGTCTTCGTAGGTCACAGATCTTTTCTTCTTTGACGTGAAAATGAATAGAAAAATGTTACCCGTCATATGTATTAAGCATTGTCGTACGTAAAAACAATTATAATAATTTAAAAATAATTATAACTTTTCACCGTGCTAAAATAATACCCTATATATAAAGTAACACCCAAATAATTTTAGTTTATCAATTAAGGTTTAATTTGGAATTTGACCTACGACTAAGCAAGTTAGTAAATATCTCTACAAATAGTATTACACTTATTTGTTAATATTAAGCATTTTAAAATACTGAATTTATAACAAGTTTAGAAATTTTATATTTAAAATTTAACTCTATATTTATTTTATTTGTTATTTACTTATTATTTGATTCAACCACAATTCAAATTGATTTAATCAATTTAACAATACCTAGAAAAGGTTTCAATTATATCTCTGATCAACTTTTTAAAACAATGCACTAAACTTTTTTTTGATTTGAGTGTCAGGGATTCAACGGATTAATTTCTCACATCATCAATATTGAGGTGGGATGAACTATTCTCATATTAAACATTATTTTACACTTTTGATTGATCTCACATTATTCTCATATTTATATATCTTTTACTGAAATATGCATCGGTTTCTCCCACTAAAAAATTGGTTTATTTAATAATGCTTAATATCTTATTTTTAATATTAAATTGTAAACAACACAATGAGAATTTATTAAAAAAAAAAGGAAATTGGCAAATATGACTAGCATTATTTTGTCTATGGTAGAGAATATACATAATATTCATATTCAAATATATATTAATTCGATTAAAAGATACATATACAGTTTTGCACTTATTTCTTCAATGATTTAAACAATTGGCCTTCTTCACAATAATAATGATGAATGTTGACAGTAACGAATGAAACTAGACCACTCTTTATCAAATAAAAAACTGATATGTATAATCTATATTTTATCCACATAATCAGAAATTTGTCATCAACAAGTCGTTGTAGTATAGTGGTAAGTATTCCCGCCTGTCACGCGGGTGACCCGGGTTCGATCCCCGGCAACGGCGCATTTTTTTTTCCGAGATTCATTCAATACGATTTTTTTTTCTGAGTTTCATCCAACGCGATTTTTCTTCTTCCAAACCGAACCCTAATTGGGTTTTTTTGGTTACTCGAAAATTAGGGTTTTCATTTCTGAGCGATGAACGTTGCAACTTGTTCGGTGCTACGGTTCCAGTTTCCAATCTGGAACTTCACAAAACCCCTAATCTCTACGCGTTTCAATATGTGTTTGTTATCTGTTCGAAATTCCTCCACTTCATCCATAGCCACCACCGCCATTGAACCCTCAAAGTCGAAGCAGAATGAACCCTGGTTAATCGTCGGTCTCGGTAATCCCGGTAAAAAGTACGCTGCTACACGCCACAATGTTAGTATGATGTGCAGATTCATGTGCTTGAGTTACTTTTTGTTTTGATTAGTTTGCTTTGATTTGGACTCTGTTTTGATTGATTCAGGTGGGATTTGAGATGGTTGATGCTATAGCTGAAGCTGAAGGGATTTCTATGAGCAGTGTTTCCTTCAAAGCTTTATTTGGAAAAGGTTGGAAATTTCATAATTAATTTGATTTTTGGAGAGTTTGTTACTTTGATCTGGCTTATCATGTTTTTTTCCTGCGTAGAGTCCGAGGTTTTTGCATAATTTGCCATTACCACCTGTTAGTGACATTTTTGAATTTGGATTCAGTTCAGTCTTGAACATTATGATAATTGATTACTAATATTGAATTATCCTATTGAGTGTGGCCACCTTTTACCAAAAAAAGTTGTTTTGATAATGGCATCTCGATTGGTCATTTAGTTAGTAATGCCACACGGCTACCATGTTTCCGAAATTATGTCTGGTTTGGTACTGTAGAAAAGGTTCTGTACTCTAAAGATGATTTCATTTTCTGCTGCTACCTTAATTTCTGGATATTAAATCTTTGGATTAC
Source organism: Lathyrus sativus (assembly GCA_963859935.3). Lineage (NCBI taxonomy): Eukaryota > Viridiplantae > Streptophyta > Magnoliopsida > Fabales > Fabaceae > Lathyrus > Lathyrus sativus. Next base: position 707,972,588 of record OZ012741.1, on the reverse strand, counting down.
ATCCCACTAGGAAAAAAAAAGAAAAGAGAAAATCCTATAACTTCATACTTTTCTCAATTAGTTTGCATGTACCCATTTGTAACAGCTGTTTTCCTATTGCAGGTTTTATAGGCGATGTACCAGTGTTACTTGCAAAACCACAGACTTTTATGAATGCAAGTGGTGAATCTGTAAGTCTTATGTCTAGAGAATCTTCAGATGTAGTAATATAGTGGATAGAAGTTTTGGAAAAAACTATTTCCCCATGGTATATGACTTAATTCTATATATTTGGGGAAAAGACTATTACTCTAATTTCCATGACTTAATGGCGGGAAAGCATAATCAACCAAATTACAGTTTTTTAAACTGGACAAATTAATTGTGGTCAAGTTAGGAGGATACATTTGGATAGGAAAACCATGCTGAAAAGAAAACACAGGAATCCTTTTTTTTTGTTATTTAAATAGTTTGATTTGAGATTTGTATAGACATTTAGACATTCATATATATTATTAATTTCTATAATGTGAAATGATTATCCCACAAATTCTCCCCTAACATGTCAGGGGATAGCAAAATCCACTTGTGTTTGAGCAGTCATGATTTTTTTATTTGGTGTTTGACAGCTCAAACTTGACATTCCGTAGGGTAGTGCTAGATGGTAGTCATGTGTGTATATGTGGAATCTTGCTAGCTCAATTCTTTCTTTTGATTTAAGATTTGTGTTTGTATATTAATTTTAGGCTAATTTTATATTGTGTAGTATATCTGTGTTACGTCTTATAGTTTGAAAAGTTTGCTGTGTCCCCTTGTCCATATCGAGGCAGTAGCACATATCCTTGTCCTTTATTCTATCCATGTTTCTATTTCTAGGAATTTACTATAATAATATATATTTTTTGTTTTGATGCTAAGTTGATTGTGTTGGAATCTATTTTGAAGGTTGGGGCTATAGTTTCATATTACAAGATTCCATTGAAGCAAGTAATTGTGGTATAATATCTATGCTATGACCATGCTCTTTTATTTGCAACAAGTCATGAAGAAAAATTCGAAGGATGATCTGCTTGAGTGTTCATTTCAACAAATATTTTTCTTTTCAGATCTTTGACGACATGGACTTGCCTTTTGCTAAACTGCGGCTTCTACCAAAGGGTGGACATGGAGGT